>NW_011627006.1:0-12215 GCF_000204515.1 Acromyrmex echinatior | reverse complement strand
AATAATTATAGTAGCGGAAGTGAAATAAGCTCGTGTATCTATATCAAGGCCGATAGTAAATATATGGTGATAGTAAATATATGGTGGCTCATACAATCCTAAGAATACAATAGTAATTATAGCACAAATTATTTCTAATGATCCAAAAATTTATTTTTGAACTGTTAAAAGTGTAGTAATGGCTCCGGCAAGAACGAGGAGAGAAAGAAGTAATAATACTGTAGTGATAAGAATTGATCAAACTGAAAGAGAAATTTTATCTAGTGAGAGAATTTTTTCGTGTATATTTAAAATTGTAGAGATAAAATTAATTGCTTCTAAAAATGAAGATATACCTGCAATATGGAGAGAAAAAATAGTTAAATCAATTGATGATCCTTTGTGAAATATATTAGATGTAAATGGGAGTAAAAAGGTTTATTCTATGCTTATTCCTAAATATGAAAAATTTCTTAAAATAAGAACAGTAAGAGATGTAGGTAAAAGTCAAAATCTTATGTTATTTATTCAGGGGTAAGCTATATCAGGAGAGCCGAATATAAGAGGAACTAAAAAAAAATCCAAATCTTTCAATTATAAAAGATATGATTATAAAAATTATTGTATAATAAATGCATGGTTCGTTATTAAATAATTATAAATTTGATCATTATTAATTAAATTTCTATAAGATCCTAATGCTAATCGAATGAGTATACTTATTGCTAATCAAATTATACCAGATCAAATAGCTAATATAATATAAAGAATTCCAATGTCTTTACGATTAGTAGAAAATAATCATTGTTCTCTTTTTATTTACTAAATTAACATCCTGTACATTTATTAACATTACTTTACTTTGTATATTATTCCTATTTATATCTATATTTATAAATAAATTATACATTAAAACATGCTCAATTAAATCTTCATCATTGCGAAAAATTAATTAAAAAAAGATATTTTATTGAAGCAATCAACTTCTCTATTATCGATTAATAATATATTATATTATATGAAAAAATTAATAAAATAATTAAACACTCCCTAAATCTCCTCTCTTCTATCAACATCTCTTACTGATGGAACTTTGGTTCTCTATTTGGTATTTTCTTATTAATTCAAAGTATTAGGGAGTTATTTCTTTCTATTCGTTATTGCTCTAATATTTGCTTTTAACAGAATTATCCATATCCATTCAAAATGTCCTGGATGAATTATACATAATATTCATATAAACGGAACCTCATTTTTTTTATTTGTATTTATGTATTTACATATTAGACATAATATTTACTATAATTCTTTTATTTTAACTCATATTTGAATTTCAGGTGTTTCAATTCTTTTACTTTCAATAACTACAGCTTTTCTCGGGTATGTTCTTCTGGGGACAAATATCTTTTAAGGAGCAACAGTAATTACCAACCTTATATCAACCATCCTATACAAACACAAATTGTGTTTGGAAACACAATACAAATTTATAGGATCTTCCGGAGGATATACCTTATCCAATGTTTTTTGTAAAAGCAGAGACAAATGAAATGTTCTATCTTTTACTTTGCGGATCATTTATCTGTGTGGCATATATTTGTTCGAAACATAACCTATCGTTTGCACTACTTGGAAGTTGCTCACTCTCTTGATTAATATTTTTTCGCAATCATTAAAATCCGATGAAACATCTAGTAATGGTTTTATGTCAAGATTATTCAAAATACAAGCAAAAGGCAACATGTCTCTGCTCCAACAAAGTTACAAATGATTCCAGTATCAGTATTGTGTTCTGTTATATAGGTTTTTCCAAAAAAGTCTATCCACTGTTTTCCTCAACTTCTCAAATTTAGAAACGTTTCTACTCATACATTAATTATTTTCACATGAGATACAAGAAAGACGTGATAGATCCAACAATCGCTTTTTCATAACTTTAAACGCTTTGTAATTTTGCGAGAAAATCTTTTCCTCGTCCAAACTATCCGTTAAATTTGTTGGATAACATCTTGCTTTATTCTTTAAATCATTGGAAATTTCGAGCAATTTATCCATATTGTCGAATTTCAAAACTGAAAACAATTGACGAAACTTTTTATAATTGCCTATCAATTTGTAGACATTTCTTTGAATATTCCTAAAAAAAAAATAAGACAATAAAGTGTTTATCGTTGCAATATATGACTTGCCAAGATTAGAATTTTTATAGCATTTCAGATGATGTCCTAATCTGGTACTCGCATGTATTAGGTATACAACTTTGCTTCCGCCTTTTTTTTCCGAAATTCAGGGCTTTATTGTAAAAAACTGGTTATACATTTATAATTCAAAGTATTGTCCATCGTTGACCACTACTTTCTCCCATCTTTCGGACAGCGTACGAATTTCAGCGTCGAAAAAACTGATCTTTTGAGGCGATCCACGAATCGATCCAATTTTTTACTTCTTCATAAGACCGGAAGTGTTGGTCAGCCAGGCTGTGTGCCATTGATCGAAACAAGTGATAATCAGAGGGAGCAACGTTTGGAGGATACGGCGGGTGGGGTAGGACTTCCCATTTCCAAATATGGCTTGACCACTTTCGCAACATGGAGTCGAGCATTGTCATGCTGCAAAATCACTTTATCGTGTCTCTCGTTGTATTGCGGCCGTTTGTCTTTCAATGCTTGGCTCAAATGCATCAATTGCGTTCGATACTGATCGTTTGTGATTGTTTCAGTTGGTTTTAACTGCTCATAATACATTACGCCGAGTTGATCCCACCAAATATACAGAGCATGACCTTGGAGCCATGAATATTCGGTTTGGCCGTCGACGTAGAAGCATGGTCGGGAACTCCCTATGATTTTCTGCGCTTGGGGTTATCGTAATGAACCCATTTTTCGTCCCCAGTCACAATGCGATGCAGAAATCCTTTCCGTCTTTGCCTTTCAAGCAGTTGTTCACAAGCAAACAAACGCCGTTCAACATCTCTCGGCTTCAACTCGTACGGCATCCAATTTCCTTGCTTCTGAATCATTGCCATGACTTTGAGGCGTTTTGAAATGACTTGATCGTGCCAATTTTTTTTTATTTTGACACGAGTCTTGATCAAGTAATGTCTCCAATTCTGCATCTTCGAAAGCCTTCTCTCTTCCACCGCTATGCCGATCTTCGACGTCAAAATCACCGTTCTTGAAGCATTAAAATCACTCACGATATGTTCTTTCACTAATAGCGGCCTCACCATAAGTATTTGAGAGCATTCGATTAGCCTCAGATAGCCGCAGATTTCTTCATATTGAAGCAGAAAATCTCCCGCAAATGACGAGAATTTGGCTCGTAAATTGACATTTTCAATCGAGAATAACTTTATGATGCAGACACAAATCGAGTAATGTTTCTATAGGATTATGTTGACCAAGATGCCCAAGTTTATTGCATGACCTATTTATTTCTATGATCTATTTATTTCGACCACCACTTACCGCTAAAGCCATCTATAGGAAAATGGCGGAAGCAAAGTTGTACACCTAATAAAACGGAACAATTTCTGAGCCGCACCATGAATTTAGCATTCATTATCTTCTTAAAAGTACCTTCTTCGAACTGTTTACAAACAACTTTTCCATGGAAATATTTATGTGACATTTATTCTCATCACAGTGCCACATTTTTATTTTTTTACCATTAACGGCAAAACGTTAATCACTGCGTGAGAATAGTATAGTCCCGTTATAAGTGTTTGTTCAAACTTTTCCTTTTGCTCATAAGCAGTTTCATAAAAGTACGCTTCGGAAAACGAAGTATGTTTAGATGAGCCACAAAGAGCTCTAATTCGATCGCTTTTTGAATATTTCAAAGTTTTACATTCATTGAATTGCAATAATGCAACTTTAGTAGCATTCTTTAAATACGAAAACTTTTTTTGCTATACTGACGTACGATTTTTTTGCTATTAAGCACCACTTGAACATTTGTTCGGCTTCCAATCGAGCACATACCGACGGTTTATTAACTTTCCTTGACATCAGTCGAATATATAACTCTAAGCATTTTGGAAAGTTAAAACACTTTTGCCAAGATCGAATAATATTGAATTTTTCCTTCAATCTCTCGGTCTTCTATCTTTGTATGATAGACTTGCTACGTTTTAAGTTGCATTTTTTGTTATATAATTTTTTTGAGTCGGGATATTTTTGTTTGAATTTTCATTGGCGATCTCTTTCACGGGTAGCATTTTTCAAATAATATTTTCTTTTGATGTATCGTTTATTTTCTTTTTTGTACTGATCACATTTCCTCTGACGTTATTGTTTCACGTCATCAAGACTGGAAATCTTTTGTTTTTTTTTATTATTACTCCTCGTACTAAACAAATTATCACATCAACTTTCCTTCTTCTTCTCTCTCTCTCTCTCTCTCTCTCTCTCTCTCTCTCTCTCTTATACTTCTAAAACAAATCCTGTACATCACCGTCTTGAACAACTGATTCTCAGGCAGCAATCCTATTAGTTCATTACTTTATCCTAATAACTCTTCAAAAACCTGTAAGCACAACTCAGAATGATTATTCTCTGTTACACAAGAATTATTTATAGCCTGTTCTGTTTTAATAACTGAAATACAAGATTTGACTCATGAAAGATTTCGACCAATCAGAAAGCTAGGAATACAATTATCTTTTCATTATCTCAAAAACATTAATAAATTAAAAAATAGGTTATAAAAAAAATCATACAAAAATTTTTGCCTCTTTTAAAAATACCTTAAGTCTAGATCACACAACCTAATTCCGACAACCACTAAACTTAAAACTAAATTCTTAAAAATCACTTAAAATCAATAAAAATGACAAATCCCTTGAAAACCAATATCAATTATTGCGATTTTCATTGATAAAAAGATATTGCCTAGTCAAAGCATGGACAACCTGATGACCTAACTAATTTGCCCTTTTTCTTAAATTAACTGACACTATTGAAATTCTATAATTTCATGACAAGATTGTAATCATTATAAATATACTCCCGCGACTACCTAAAAGTTATCAAACTAAAAGTGATAAATACTAAAAACCAATAAGTTACAATCCCAATAAGTTACGTAAACCTCTATATATGTATATATGGTATATAACAGAACCATATTTAGACGTTTATTTAAAAACCCTTTGAGTTATAAATATAAAGTTTACACAAAATTAAAACCTGAAATCCTCACTTTCCAATTGTATCTATAAATTCATCCTTTCATCGCAATGTTTTTAATGAAAAATTAAAATTACAAAAAATCGTTTTACATGGCACTTAGAGAATCCCTAGAGCACAATTATTCGATATATCCTACTAGAATGACGGCCTCTATTCTCAGCGGTGTCCATGCCGACGAATGCCTCAATAGCGGTCCTTAGTGACATCACATTGGGATGTCGAGACTTGTTTGTGACTTTTCAACTACGCTCCATACGTAGTAGTCCAAGGGATTTAAATCTGGGCTGTTGGGAGACCAGAAATTCCTTGGATCAAAACATATCGATGTTATCTGAGAACTAATTTTAAATCAAATGACTCGTATAAGTCGATGCACTGTCCTGCTGAAAAACATATGGCCTTTCGGACGCCACAGTTTCTATCCACGGCTTCATTACATCCATTAGAAGGCGCAAATATATTTCTTTTATGACAATTTCCCTTTTTTTAAAGAAATGTGGTGGCATGACATCACCCTCATTGGACATAACACCTAGCACGTGAACTTGGCCAAAAATTTCATTCTGGCAACAACAGGGACATCCTCGGGGTTGTAAGCGAGCCATTGGTCATTCCTTCGGTTGATTTTGCCATCAACAGTAAAAATTTTTTCGCCAGAAAAGGAGCTGATGCGTCCCGACACTTCGTTTTTCAAAAAACACAATCGCAAATTGCAGTGAGTAAGGGGTTCCGCACAATAAGGAACAGAGAACAGAGAACAGAGAATAGAGAACAGGGAACAGGGAACAGGGAATAGGGAATAGGGAACATATCAATGTATGCAATACAATGCATTCAACGCAGAATAGAGGAATAAGGGAACAGCGCTAAAGAATAGTGATGAAATTTTATAGCACTGTTCTTCTTATTCCTCTATTCTGCGTTAACGCATTGTATTGCATACGTTGATGTTGTTTGTGTATTGTGACGCAATTTATGCACATTATTGGACGTATATATTCGATTAAAAATAATAAAAATGTGTGATCATACATATGATAGTGACAACATATATTCCAACGACCCAATAGACCAGAATGACAGTGAAATATGTGATTTAACTGAAAGCAAAGATGGTGATCAATTATTAATTGATTTGGCAAGATTATATCCACATTTGTGGGATAAACAAAAAAAGATTTTAAAGATACAGCAAAAAAAGAAACCTTTTGGGAAGAAATTTCCTTGATTCTGAATCAATCTAGTAAATACTTGATTTTAATAATTAAAAACTATGTATATAGTATATATATATACATATATACACATATATATATATATATACATTACACACACACACACACACACACACACACACACACACACACACACATATACATGTATATATATATATATAACAGTTTTTGTATTTCTGGCTAAATGTAACAAAAATATAACAAACATTAACTTTTTCAGTAAGTACTTGTCAATCTAGATGGCAACGATGGCTCTAATATGCCAAAGAACGACAAAAGCAAAAATTGGAAAATATAAGCAGATCACAAGCAGTTAATCGAATGCCTTAGTATTTATTCAGTTCAATGAATTTCTTGGATAGTCATATGTACAAGAGAAGGTGTGTAGGATTTTAATAAGTCATTTTATATAGTCAGCATTAATTTTTTAAATAATTGAATTTACTGTATTTTTAATGTTTGAGAACATTTACTAATTTAAAAAAAATCTATGATTATTGAAAAATCTGAGAATTCATCTATTAATAATAATCCGAGGATTCAATCTGTCAATCCTGAGTCATGTACACCTTGGTTAGCTAATAGAAATGAAACTCCATTTTTGACAAATTCAGTATGTTTTGACAATTCATTATTTATTTCTGTACTAGTTTCATAACGTTGTGCTTGTATTAAAAAATTGTTTTAATTATACATAGAACTCAGTTCCACCTCTGAATTCATTAAAAATAGCACAATTGCCAAAACTTACTACAGATTCAGTACAAAGACGATCTTCACCAACGAATATATCTACAAAATCAAGAACACCATTATCAAATTCAACATCATCTTGTAATAACAGAGATCCATTTGTGGATTTAACAAATTCGGAATTTTGACATTTATTTATGTACTAGTATAACTCCCAAAGTATAAGTTCCTAGAAAATCTTTCTCAGAATTTTTCATAAGTATAATTTTTCAGAATTTTTAGAATTTCTAAATAATTTTCTAACTCTTAAAAAAATGTCTCACATTTTTTTATACAAATTGAAATGTTTTTAAAAAATGCTAAGAAAGTCGACAATTTTTATAGAATTCTTCATATTTATATTGAAATACTTTGAAATTTCTAAGATTTCTTATCCGAAAATTTCTGATAAAATCTTATAAAATTTGGAAAAGTCGTACGTACTTTTTTCAAAAATTATAGAATGAAAAGTCTAAGGATATTTCAGAATTCACAAATAGGAGAAATTCTAAGAAAAGAGATGTAGATTTTTTTCAGTATTATAAATTGAAAAACTTGTAATTCCGCATTGTTTTTTTGATATTTTATTTATACAAAAAGAATGTTTTTTTTTCAATTTGATTACTTATAAACTTTATAATTTGCAGCTGCGTCAACTTCTACACGAAAACTCCTACACGAAAAGATCACCTCTAGCAATTTCTCCACAAATACATCTTCAAGATCAATGCCATCACCAATCAACATCAAGCACTTTTAAACGTAACGTACTTAGCGGAAAAATGAATGATGATTACTTTATAGATTCTTTTGAAGCTGTTTCTTCATCAATAATGCTTTAACAAATTTGGTTCTTAAGGAATTACAAAATGCTGAGGAAAATCAAAAAATCAATGTTGCGAAAGAAAATTATGGAAATTTTAATGAATCATATGAATAATTCGTAAACTGATTAATTGCACAGGCACACAAGACAAAATTCAATACTTGATACGGAGATTAAACTATGATATTCTTTTTTGACGCTGATACAAATTTTTTTGATGTGCCTGTGTTATCTACTAAGAAATAAGAATAAAGCTTAGATAAAGAAATATTAATTTTTTTGTTGCAGTTAAATTTCTTTTAATATATAGATAATTAGTTATCTAAGAAATTTCTATTATAGTTTCTACAATAAATTTCTATAACAAAAAATATTTTATTTTTTTGTTAAAACAAATGTTCAAACAATTTAATGAGTTAATATGTTAGAAAATAGTATCGTTTATGATATTTTTCTCAAGTATACATGTTTACATTTCAAAAAATATAAAAATGTTATATCCTTTTATTTTATCTACTAAGTAAACTGTGATTTATTATTATGTACTAATATGCGTATATATAATAATAAAAAAAAAAAAATAATTAAAAAATGTCAGATGTAACATTAATATTTTATACAAATACTTTTATAAACAATAAGATAGGAAATAGGATTTTTCACAATAAGTTTATTACAGTTTTTTAAGATTAATTTAGGGAATTTGGGGGGATTATTAATATTTCAGATCAATTGTGTTAATGCCGACAACCATATCGGCACGTAATTATCATTTCTGAAATTAATTCATTTGTTTTAAAATATATATATTAGTTCAACATCTTAATACTTAGACCGTAGTGGCGCTTCGGATTTAAAGTACTTTTATAAAGTTTATACGAATGATGTGAACATGTTTTAATATAATTATAAAGAGATAATAAATTATTTTTATTAAAACAATAAAAAAATATATAATGTATGTATATATATTTATTTATATTGATATACTACATATAAAAGGATTTAATTACTTTAGAAAATATAAAAAATGACATCATAATATAAAAATAATCTAGTAACGTTTTAGAAAAATAAAAAAGGTAAAGATACAATAAACATTACATTAAACATAATAAAAAATAACGATAAATTAAGTATGTAGAATATCTTAAATTTTGTTTAAGACAAATTTTTCCATTTAAATTGTATCATGAGATATTATTTTAAATATTCAATAAATAAAATATTAAAATTTTTTTTTGTTTTAATAACTTAACTGAAGATAAAGTAATGAAGATTATATAGTTATTTATGAAAATTATTTAGTTGTGCTGTGATCATCCCCATGTCGTCCTCTGAAAACTGTATTCAAGTTGTCAAGGTACTTGACCTTCAGGACGAGATCCATTTGCATAAAATATTCCATTGATGATAGGTTTCATTAGCTCGATGAGCACTAGTATTGGCAAACGATGTCTACGATCATCATTGGAACGTTTCCATTGATCTAATATCACATTTCCTTGATCATCTTCTGTATCGATATAGTGATGAGGTGCATATCGCCGTTTAAAAATTAGATGTAGTTTCTCTTCAATCATAATAAAATTATGAAGGCACACGCATGCAGCTATAAATCTCTATTTTTTCAAGATTCATCTTGATGGGTTTGGTAAATATGCGCCAACGTGTAACTAAAATTCCGAATGCGTTTTCAATAACTTATCTAGCTCGAGAAAGTCTGTAATTGAATTTTTCTTTCTATAGTTAGATTTCTGCCTGGAAGAGCGCATCACATGACGTGACATCTTAAAAGCACCAACAGCAAAGAAATAAGGCATTTTCTGGTTAGAACTTGAAAGAATTGCAGAATTTGCAGGTAGATTTAAGTCATCATTGTCTATTGCTTCTCCTAAAGATGATCTTGCGAAAATGCCACCATCACTTTCACTTCCATAAGCTTCGATATTAACAATAGTAAATTTGTATTCATGATCGCAAGCTGCCATTAAATTGTTTCTAAATATTTTTTTATAATTAAAATAGAAACAAATAGAACTACAATTTGGCTTGAATTTGAATATGCTTCCCGTCCATAGCTCCTATGCAATTTGGCATATTCTATGTTTCATAAAATCCATTAATAATTTCCAACCACTTTACTTCACTTGATGGCTTTAGATAGATAGGAAACAATACTTCTACTAGGACAGAGCATGTTTCATTGACAATTTTATGCACCATTGATTCACCTACATGATACTGCAATGCGGAAGCTAAGTCTCCCATGGCTAAATATCTGAATAAATTAATATACACAGTGCGACAAATATGTTCCCGGACACGAACCACATCCAACCAGTGGCGACATCTGTGCGTTCAAACATGCATTTTAAAGGTTGAACATTTTGCTATCATCTGTCAAAGTTTCATTCATTTTGGTTGACATATAACGAAGATATGACAGTTCATGTTAAACAAGATTTTGGTCGAGGTAGAAATTTTAATATGGAACAAAGAGCAGTGATTAAATTTAACGCAAAACTTGGTAAAAGTGCATCAGAAACATTCCGATCGATGCAACAAGTTTACGACAGTCAATGTCTAGGTCGTACAGCTGTTTTTGAGTGGCATAAGCGTTTTTTGGAAGGCAGAGAGACCCTTGAAGATGACAAAAAATCAAGACGGCCAATTTTGGTTCGAACATCCGAAATGATCGAAAAAGTACGTGATTTTGTTGCAAACGATCGCAATGCATCAATGATGGAGGAGACTTTAAATATCAGTAGAGAAACGATTCGAACCATATTACATGAAGATTTGAGTAAAACGAAGGTTTGTGCGAAGTTTGTTCCACACACATTAAGAAGCGATCAAAAATCAGCGAGAATCAATTATTCCAGAGATATCGTTGCAGCCGCAGAAAATAATCCAAATTTCCTAAAATCAATTGTTACGGGTGATGAAACATGGTGCTTTCAATATGATCCAGAAACTAAGCGTCAAAGTGCGGAATGGAAGTCAAAAAATTTACCACAAGCAAAAAAAGTACGAAAAGTTCCATCAAAAATCAAGACAATGCTCATCACATTCTTTGATAGCAAAGGTATTATCCACTAAGAGTTTGTTCCAACTGGCCAAACAATTACTGATGCATATTATCTCGAAGTTTTAAAGCGATTGATGGGCAGAATTCATCGTATTTGCCCCGAATATCGTGATCCAGAAGATTAGTCTTTGTTGCATGATAATGCACCGAATCACACTTCATTGATTTTCCGTCAATGTTTGCTCGAAATCGTGTCTCTGTGTTAAACCATTCACCGTATTCACCTGATTTGGCCCCCTGCGACTTCTCATTATTCCCAAAATTGAAATTGAAATTGAAAGGACGCTTTTTTGATAAACATTCCGACCATCAGCTTCTAGAGGCACTAGAGGCAATTCCGCAAACTGAGCTAGAACATGCATTTGAATCACTATTGAATCGCTGTAACAAGTGTATTGAAGCCAGAGGAGAATATTTTGAATAATGAAACCAAAAAATATACATATTGTTATTTCAATTATGATTTTCAGGCCTTGTCCGGGAACATATTTGTCGCACTGTGTATTTCAAATTGATTACGTTGAAAATCCGACAACCATATCGGTACGTAATTATCATTTCTGAAATTAATTCATTTATATGAATATATATATGTTCATGAATATATATAACTAATGTTCAACATCTCAACATTCAGACCATAGTAGCGTTTCGTATTTAAAGTAATGTTATTTGACATAAACGGTCTTGTTTTCAATCTTATTGTTTTAGATTTTTCATTTACCATAGATAAAACTGGTATTTCTTCACAAGTTTTTTTTTTGCTTTTTTGTACATGAATCTTGATCCGAATTCGAATCTGAAGAAGAGTATATATATATTTTTTTGCTTGCTCACGTTTAGATGGTTTTTTATCAAAATCATTTTTTTTCAGTGCTATCAATATCAGAAAATTGTTCGGCGAATTTCAGTTTTCGCATACCCTTTGCATATGTATCTGAAATAATATGATATCCAATAAAGCACGTAATTTCTTCCTTGTATTGAATATTATTTATCGTACTGAAAGATTTTTTCTAAGAAATCGATTTAAAAAATAAATTAATTTTAGTTTTGATAAAAATTACTTAAAACTTTAGTAAAATTTATAACATTTTATAATTGTTTTTATTTTCTGACTTCTTTTTAAATAAAAAAAAATATAACACTTCAAAGAATTT
>NW_011627005.1:1207790-1288596 GCF_000204515.1 Acromyrmex echinatior | reverse complement strand
TAATATTAAATAAATAATATTTCTAATTAAAAATTTGATATGTGACAGAATAATTGTCAATTTTTCTTTGTATTTAGTGTACAAATTTATTAAATAAAGATTGAAGCTTTGACTGAAGCTTGGTTAAACATTAACTTCTTGTTCGCGAAATTTTTGACGTTACATTTTTAACATTATAAAGAACTAATCACTTTAATGATTAGTTCTTTATGTGCAAGGGTCTCATCGCTGTCAGATAGATGCCAAGGAATGCTTGATTTGTACCGCAATAAGAAGTCGAAACTATTATTATTTTCATTGTAGAGAGTTATTCTTCGTCGCTTTTCATAAAGTCCTTTTGCAAAGTCTAGGTGCTCCGTTGGAAATTCTTATTACAGAATCAAAATTAGTCCAGGATTTTCTGAGCAGTTTTTAAAAGTAATAATTTTTGCAATGAGTTAATGACAATTATTATATATTTTAAAATCACGTTGTAAAATTAATTCAACTGTATATTTTGAGATATAATTTTCACTGCTTTCTTAGTTTTAATAAATGTTCTCCCATTAGTAATAATGCTAATAACAGTCTTAACTAGTCCTAACTTGTCTTAATGGCAATAAGAGTTTAATTTATATGGATATTTGTTTAAATCCATATTATTAAACAAATGAATTCAAGTTTTATTATATGATTTATATGTGTATTATATACTTTTCTATGATAAAATATATGCTAATATATTACGAGATTATATTTAACAAATTTTGATTTTTGTCGATTTAGATATTTTTTTTATCAAATTACCTTATGTTCTTTTATCAACGATATCGTGATTACATTTAATTAAAAATGTGTGGATACAAAAAATTCGAAATAATACCGAATAATAATATCAAATGGATACCTTTATATTAGCGAGATATTAATAATTAAAATTTTGGAGAAATGCAGAAAAAAAAAGATTAAATTGTATATATGATAACAAATTTTTCATAAAGCTACTTAGTTCTTTAAAATCTCGTTATTATCAAGTTCGATTTATCTCGAATAGTTGGTACCCAAGATACTTTTGTATTCATACATATAAAAAATTACAATAATGTATGTATTTTATTACTATTAAATATATTCCTTCGTAATCATCATTCCATAAGAAAATCATTTTATCTTTTTATTTTTAATAAGAGATGATTTGTAGTAATGTGTGGCAGAACATATAATTTTCTCGCAAATTTTGATATTATATTAAAAATGCAATAAAAATGTAATTAAGATGCTACCAAAATGATTTTTATCATAAGTGGTCTGAAAGATTTGGAATTCACATCCTTCTGTAATAAGACCGTTGGTGTTTGACGGATTGCTTAACATTTTTTTTGCGAATGAATCTTATGAATTTGTCGTGGAATCAGAATACATCAAGTTTGCTTTTCTATGAAGATTTTTTTCTTCTTTGTATCGAATACTAACTTTATCACAACGTGGAGGGACCTTGATCAAATTATCGGGATAATTATCTTAAATGCGATGAAAGTCTTGTCGTAAATGTATTAGGTGTTGGAATTAATTCGTAGCGTTTTTTAATGAAAGAATGTTATTTATTTCACATGAGCATTAAAAAATACATTAATGAAAGTACTTCCCATCACTTGTAAAACGCTACGAATTAATTCCAACACCTAATATTAATGACTTTTTATCACGATATTAATAAGTTTTATAATATAATCGCAAATTAATAATTAATAGTAAGTATGATCTAATTGTTGTTAGTATTTTCATTCTATATTTATCAATATTTCATTAAATTTTGGTTTAACCTGGAGATAATTGAAGACATTAATTGCTGACATAACCGATAATTGATATAAATGCTATTATTAACATGAATATTTGGTTCGTACATCATTAAATTTATAATTTTTTATTACATAAATATTCCATAAATAAATATGCATACTTTTAAAGCTATAATATCTTATATAATGCAGAAAAATCACAATTTTTCTCTGCAATTAACATCGCTTTTGGATAGAAAACAATTTCAATCCATTTTAATCCATTCTCGTTTACTGGGAAGAGTTAAAAATTGATAATATTTTACTAATTTTATGATTTATTATTTGAAACTCAATAATACTCGATTTTTCTTTAAAATTGTAATTTTAATGTTATTATCAAAGTTTGATTATCAATAGAGAGATGATAACTACAGTAGAATAAAAAATGTAATTTAAGTAGCAATAAGATATTATAGCATTACAACTATGCATACATATTTATGCAGCATTCATATAATACGAAACCATTTAATAATATATTATTCAAATATTAAAAATATTATATAGTATCGTTTGTCGGTAATTGTAGCAATCGAGTATAGATCGACTGAGTCAAGGCTGCATCATAAATGAGAGTTATTGATAATTCTATCACGACTCGCGAGATGTCATCGCAATCGACCGGCCGGAGTTTTTTGACCGCAGCGGGCTCAATCGATAGTTTTTATCAGTCGCGGGTGGCGGACAGGACCGATGGGGTAACTTGTGAGTTTAGTTTTAAGGTTAGGGTTAGTGACTCGGTGACACCGTGGCGGACTGGCGTCTGCGGAGTTTTCGGTGCTCGAGAGAGCGAAGAGTAACGAACGCGCTACGGTCGCGTCAAAGTCGGGAGGAACGTTCCGCGAGATCGGTCATCGTCACGAGTGACGAATCGAACAGAAAAAAAGAAAACGGCGAGGCGCGTCGCGATTCCGTGACGGATTTCTGTTTATATCGGCGATCGCGAGACCGCGGGTGGCATCCGCCGCGCGCATCCAAAAATAGAACGGCGACGGCCGCGCGTCGACGAAAGGAATTCCTCTCTCCCGCGAACGAGAGGAGGATCGCCCTTTCGGATTGTTTCGGAATCCTGGATGAGCTCCGATCCGATGACACGAGGCCGGAACGCGTGACGTGACAACGTGCCGCGATAGTCCTCCGTCCTCTTCCACCTCCTCCGACGCCACCTCCACTTCGCTTCTTGTCGGCTTCGAAATCCTTCCGAACGCTTCTCGCAACCGACGAATCTGTCGCTGACCCGCGTTCCGCGTACCGTCGAATCGCGATATCGAATGTCTGATTTCTCTGATTTCGCTGATTTCGCTATCGGCGCGAGTTCGTCTTCTCACTTCCCGATCCGATTAAGAAAATAGGGTCAGTCGAGATAACGATGAGGTGAGTATACTGTTATCAAAGGAGTAATGGTAACTCAATCTTTTGAGTTAAATAACGTTTATCATTTGTAATTTTCGCGTCTATCAAAACGTAAACCAATCCATTTTTGTGCTCAAATTGCTTGTGTTAGTTTCAAAATAAATAACGTATACTTAATAAATAATAAATTAAATTTGAATCAAATTTAATAAAATTATTAAATTGTTTAATTGTTTAATTATTTAATTGTTTAATTGTTCATTTGTATAAGATTGGGTTGTTCCACCTTCCAGTAAACTTCAGCTCGCCGAAGTGCTCACTTTTTTGTTTATCTAATAGGTAAATTATCACATCACAGTTTATTTGAAAATGGAATAACCTAATACTCCATTGTTTTACTATTAATTAAATTAATGATACTTTTATATTGAATAGGAATCAATAGCGATCTATAGAAATGATTAAAAGTAATTTTAATTGAATATAATTTAAATTATGAATTTAATAAATGTAGAGGATACGCTATCGCTATCAATCAATACGTTCAATAATTTCGTACAAATAATCGATCGCTGTTGATCCGATCAACAAAAAATAACGGTTAACGTCCATTTCTATCAATGTAACTTTAATCTCAGTTTTACTTTTTATCTTCTTCTAATTCTAAGAATTAGAAAAAGGAGTAAATTAAAGCAAAATTAAAGTTAACTTACATTCGTTGAAATGGACACTACTCTATCACTAAGTCTACTCTAAAAAGTATTGGTATCGATTTAATCATGAATGTAAAAATATAATACTCACCATGTTGGTATCAACATCAACATAGTGTGGATTTAATTCTATGTTGGCATTAAATTCTCATTGTGTTTGTGTGATTGGATTGATATAAATACCAGTGATGTGATTTTAACATATTTGTTTTAATATATTGATGTTAAATAATTTAAACTATGGTGTAAATCTACACCCATGTTTTTTAGAGTATATCCTTATCTTCATTGACTTTTTACGGACACAGCTTTTTTTTGTTTGTAAGCTCAAAGATAAATCCAAGTAGATTCACATCTATAAGTTTTCCAATCAACTGCTTGAATAGATTTTGCAAAGCATCTGCTGACAAATTTTATTGGTAGGAAGATTATAAATTTGATGCAAAATCTTTTATATCAGATTTATCAGATACTGGCGACAGAATACCACGAATATATAACAGAATTTGTTTACATGAGTTGATAGCAAATCGGCTGTTTGCAGAAATTGAGCACAGAAATCTGCGTTCGACAGATTCTACTCGATTTCTATCGCCAATCTGTTATCAACAGACTTTATATCGACAGACTTTGCTAGTAGAATAGAGTTTAAAGCGAACACAGATGGAATCTGCTGTATTTTTCTGATCAAATTTTCTTTCAATTTGCTTGCATTCTGCGGTCAGTTCGCTCCGGCTACATTCGAGGAGCTGATTTTAGCGCTATTTCGTTTCTATCCTTGTTTTATATCTAATGAACGATAAAGACAGAATGACACAAATAATACTAATAACATCTCCTTGAACGCATCCTTATCGTGTCGGACATGCGCTGTTGAATCTATAGTGTCAAATTTAACACATTTTCTACACTATTAGAAATGCAACCACGAGTTTCTTCACATGTAAATGAAGCGTGGTTATGAATGAAATTAAAAATAATAAATGATTGGACTGAAAATTAAGTTACAAAATTTAGTTACTTAAATGTAATGAACGTGTACAAAGATTTGATGTATTTTTAATAAAATTTTATGAAAATTACACTAAATTTCATGAAAAATACATTAAATTTTATGTACAGTTCGCGCAATTAATGCCTTCCAACCCTACGACATCGTTTCCACTGTTGAGGCATCGCGTTTATACCTTCTTGGTCATTTATATACATTCATGGCCATAATCGAACGAACCGGACCAGCTTAAAAAAAGAAATTGGAAAAACTCGCATATTTCGGCTATAAACGTAAAAATAACCGAGAAAGTAACACAATGCCAAAACAGGATTGAAAGACGTGAACTGTATATGTACACAAATATACTTTTTAGTTATAAATACATTAAATTTAATGTAATGTCATAAAATAAATTCAAATTGTGTAACTTAAAATTTAATTAAATTTAAGAACATTTCTAACAGTGCAATTTCAACTATTTAACTCCATTGTTTTAAGTAAAACAATAAAATACCAATATATTGTGTAGGAGCGCAATGGCGACTCAAGTTAGATTAATTAATATAACAGTGTGTTTAATAATGCATTGATTTTTCTATTTCAGCGCTGTCGCGCGATACTTCTAGTTGTTTCGCCACGGCGATGTTTCAAGGCCTTCCGTACGTCGCACGTCGCAAAATAGAGACGCGCGGGAGAGTTTCTCCGTATTCCCAATCCGAGAGATCCTCGACAGGCGCGAGGCTCCGCCGAGCACGAAATTGACACTCGCGGGAGGCAAGTTCGGACAAATGAAGCGTCGCGTGGCGGATGACGACGCGAGGCGATCGGCAAGGATACCGATGACCGTTCGTTGCTGCGAAACGGCTGTGCGTGGGCCCCAGTGAGAAGATGTCGCAGACCGCGGATGCTGAAAGCGAGACGGGCTCCATTTGCGACGAGGAACGCGTTCGTAAACTGTTCCAGGCATGCGACGGCGACGGCGATGGCTACATCGACAGGTGAGCGAAAATCGTTCGGAATAATAGAGGAAAGGCCCCTATTATGAGAATTCATTTTGGGTAAATGCTAAAAGTCTGTAGGCAGAATTTTAAAAAATAATAGATCATTTTGAAGGCAATTTAATAAGCTTTAAGATAACGTTACATAAAATTTAATTCAAATTCTATTTTTTTTTTTTTTTTTTTTTGAAAATTAAAGAAGTATAAAAAGTGAGCAAATCCCAAAGTCAAAAAATTGTGCTCCTAATATGAGGTGCCTCGAGAAATCGACAATAAAACACAAAGTATATCAGTATTGCAATTCAAATACTTTATTTGTTTCTAAAATACAAACAAACACAGCCAGCGTACGCGAAAAATGAGTATGTGATAGATTATACCAGAATTCATTTTCAGGTAGTTGGAATCAAGCATATATAGGATAATAATAAATTTTCTACTAAATAGTTTTCAATCTAAGCAATAAATTCATGATAGAACCAGTAGATATTAATTTATTAATTTATTTATTAATTTAGCAGATACACCGCTATTAGGCGCCTATCTCATAATAGGAAGCTTTCCTCTATACAATACATCGAAGAAAGTACTCTCTCTCATATAGACATGTATCGCCAAAAATTGGAGGTGCACGTTAAAAAAAACATTGGTGTTAATATTAAAACAAATTATATAGATACCGCATGTATATAGATATTAAATTCACACCGATATTCTTGAGAATCCGTTGATGCCTATTTTCATGAATGTAGATTAACTTTAATTTCGGTTCAACTTATTCTTCATTTTTTTCTAAGAACTAGAAAAAGATGAAGAGTTAAGCTGAGATTAAAGTTAATCTACATTATATTAACGGAAACGGACATGAATCTGATTTTTCCAGATCGCTCAAATTTACTTATACAACGTTATTTCGCATTTCTCTATGGGATCAAATAAATTCCACTAAATTCAAATAAATTCAGCGAATTTGGCGCGCGAACCTTCGCGCGATTGCACAGTTAACAATGACTGGTATCGCGTGGAATGGAAAGAGCTTGTTGACCGCGCCTGCCGCTGGCATGTACGTTTTAATTATTCCTTCAATTAATTAGAGCTATCCCTCCCCCCCTCCTCTCTCTCTCTTTTTCTCTTTCATACTCTCCTCGCTTTGTGGTGAGCTCTGATTCTCGCGGGAATTGAACGAGAGGCGACTGACGCGGCATATTTCTTTTTACTCTTCGGCAACTTTGGTGAGAGTACAAACTCGTCGGAATAGTCGAGGCAATACAACGCGAGAGAGAGAGAAATAATAAGTTGGCGATAATTTACAAGGATGAGCATCTCCCGTAGAACAAACGCGGACTATGGATCACTTAATAACCGTTTGTCGTATTGTTTCTTTTTATTTTTCCAACTTGTGAAATCGAGAAAATATTTTCTCATTGCTTCACACACACACATCGAATGGGCTGTCTGTTTCGTAAAAGTAACAATTTAGAAATAGTCTCTCTCTTCCTCTATCACTTTCTTTTTCTCTCTATTACTTTTTTCTCTCTCTCTCTCCCTCTCTCTCTCTCTCTCTCTCTCTCTGTTTGACAGAGTTACAAAATTCGAAAATACGTGATTTTTGCGAGCGGCTCTTAAATTAAATTTTGCCGTCGAGGACGTTCCGTTCCATCGGTCTATCTATCCATTTTGTTCCTCGCTCGTCGTTTCCGTTATCGATGTCTCGATACGTTTTCCCGTTGTTTTTTTCTTTTCGAGGAGGGTGGCCCGCTCAACGATGCTTCGATATTGCATTTCCAGCGCGACGTACACGTACGGCTCGTACTCTCATACGTGGAACTCGCGGCTACCTTTTATTTCGTTTCGGTGAAGCTAAAGGTGCACTTTTTACCGCGCTCGTCGAGCATTACGGTCTATATTGTCTCCATCGCGGTTCGTAGATACGCAGGTTCCTGCCATAGGTAAACTTATGAAGGTAAAATTACATCTGTACGGTTTCTCTTTCTGCGTATTACTTGTAATGTTTACACGAAACTCCGTTCCGCACACGCTGTAAACTGTGCAAACTACATTTATATATGTCAGAAGGCGGGTGAGAATTCTGTCGAGTAGATACTCCGTTTTTAATACTCCGCTTTTAATCGCGCTTTTTCTACCAATTCATTTCTGCAAGTAAGACCGGAAATGATTCTTTATTATATAATATAATATTGCGAATAACGAATATTAATAGAATATTGCGAATAATTTCTAAATTAAATTTCGAAAACTTCTCCCAATATTCTATCTATAACGTATATTATAGAATATTGAGAGATTCGAAATTTAATAATTTAGAAATTGTTTGAATATTGTGTATCGTGAGATACGTATGTAGATATTTATATATTTTTATCTACAGATTTATAAATTTATTTAATTATTTGTATAACAAAAGTGATACTATTTACAAGAAAAACTTTGATAATCCAATATAAATTATTGTTTTAAAAATTTAGAAACTATGTGCGCATTATGCAATTATATGGTAATAATAAAGTGTGCAAATTTCGTGAGCTAATTATCATGAGCTAAAATTCAAGGAAAATTAAGTACTCAAGCTAATTTATGTGGTAATTTATGCCCTTAAACCTGCACCATTGCCGATATAAAAAAGTATGTCTGTTATAATATTATTTTTGACTGCTCTACAAATATATCAAGTTTCAGCAAATTCAGCGAGTCATAGAAAGTTAAGTTTACTTGTCAAACCAAAGTAAGAACACTTACTCCAAATTGTCCAATGAGACTCTGCAAATCACGCGTAATGAGAAAAACCCATTAACCGATAGAAAATTAAAAATGCTCACGCTCAAAACAATGCATTAGCGTACCATTTTGTACGCACTTTAATCTCACAGACGAGATTTATCGTCGACGATTTAATTTTACCGGATGTATGATAAAACGATGGGATCTTCCAAGAAATCTCTCTGCGGTGCGCAGGCGATGTTAAGAAGGTTGTAAGGGCATAACACACACACACACACACACACACACACACACACACACACACACACATATATATTAATATTTATGCATTAAACAAACTACATACATGTGAAAGTTGTGTTCTACATTCTGTTTTTATTGAGCAACACATTTTTACAGATTATTTATTTTATTTGATATTAGTTTTATTGTTACAAACAAAAATTTTTTAAATAATAACAAAAATCTAAATTTTTGAATATAAATATTTGAAGTATTAAAATGACTTATGCAAAGTTTCATTGAGATTCATCAATTAATTTTTATAATAAATATTTTGTTTTTTACTGAACAATTAATGTCTGCATCTCAATGAAACTTTACATAAATACTTTTGGACTCATAAAGTATTTATATAAAAAAAAATTAAGATTTTTATCATTATTTTATAACATTTTCATATATTTCTATCAGAGTATAAATTAAAAAAATATTACTTTTTATTGAAATATCTTTTGATCCAGATGGTCAACTGTCTCTAATTTTTTTTGTATTACTTTTAAATGCAATTTAGAATAATCTAAATTAATTTTTTTCAAGTAATTGTTAACATATATTGCATCTGCCTTACAATCTCTTTAACAAAATCTCGCGCGATTGTTCCGAGATTAATCCTTCGATTCGAGGTCGCGAGCGGCATCTGCGAGATTGGAACGCAGGAGTATGATTTATCATTAACCACTATTCCCCCGATAATAATTACCTTTATGTCGTTAATTATCGCCCCGGGGGAAGTAACATCGATTTCTTAACGAGGAATAATTTATTGCACGGGGGATACTCATCGCAGTGTTTTATAGCGATCACTCGGCCCAAGCGCGATTTCTCGTTTATTTATTATTGTTTTACTTCTTTTCAACTCCGCAAGCCACGCGATGCATAAAGCTCTAGTCCTCCGTGTACAAACGCGTTTTTAAGTGAGATTCGTCAAGTGGTGGAAGAGAGTGTGCGTTCCACAAACAAATTAAGAGAGCAAACCCGGCAGCCATCGTTTCTCCTCCACGTTAAAGAGAAGAACGGGACAATATTTCCCGACTTGTTGGCATTCATTACGGCGTACTTTCGTAACCTCGGCATATCTAAGCTCTCGCCGTCGCTGCAATGCGTTTCGCTGCACGTGATGCACATTTCAGCCTTCCACATCGCACGCGTCCATCAGCTTTTCACGTGCACGTAATATTCTGAAATTTTACTCATTTTCTCCTGTCCCCAGTCTTATCTTTAATGACAGATTACCACACTAATATGAGATAATATTTCTTCGACTCTCGGGAAAAAATAATATTTTGAAAAAATATTGGCAAAGAATTGATTTTATCTTTTTTATTAAAAATTATAAAATAAGTGTAAAGTCTTTTAATCGATATTTCTAATTTTTAGTGCAAACTATGCAACGTATGATATTCTATAATTTCTTATACATTCCATCTACTATATTAGTAAAATTTTTTATTTCGTTTCTATTATATCCTTATTAAAAATTAATACCATCATTTATACATCTCCAAGATTTTTTTTTTTAATGTACTTATTTATTAATTCGAATTAGAAAAGATTTTTTTATTACAAAGTTTTGTGTTAATATTAATTAATTACTTTTGATCACTACTAATTAATTTTGTTTTCCTTTAAAGTTAAAACCGCAGTAATTATCAGAATTTATTAATTGAAGTAACGAAAAACTTTTTTCTTTAAATAAAGTTATGTGAACATAGTGTTACATATTAATCATTTGTATAGTATTTTGCCGATATATTCCAGTGAATAAAAATCCAGACAGTAAAAATCATTTATCATAGATTTTTTTCTACTCATTGAATTTTTCCGACCGAATGTCTTGCGTCGATATTGGGAACCGGTGACCCAATTTTCCGGGGGCGCAGCCTCGGTATTTCACGTATAACGCCGTGAGAAGCAATTGTGTGCGTTTTCCTGACATGGACCGACTGACAACAGCGGATAGGAGTCGAAGAGAAGCCAGGCGAAGGAAGCGCAACGCGGAGGAAGGGTCGATTCCGTCGATGGCAAACCCTCTACGATATCCTGAGGGTTGACCCGGCGGCGAGGGGGAGGTGCACGTTGCTTCCCCCACATTTTATGGCAAGTGAGTCACACCATCACCGTGATCGGGTTCTCTCTCCTTCTTCTCCCTCGCTTGTCGTTTTAGTCGTACCCACGACTGCTCGTTCACGCAGTCAAGCCGGGTCTTTGCGCTTGCAGAGCTCGTTTATCGGCATTTCTCTCCCTCCATCTCTGATTCCACCTCCGCTCGTGTGCCCTTTTATTTTCCGCATCTTTCTTTCCCTCTTCTTCGCTGCGGTTGATTTTCCTCTACCGTGTAAAATACAGTCGGCGAATATCGGTTGCAGCATTCCTTGTAATGCTACGGATTTCCGTGCAACGAAAGCATAGTCGTAAACGTAAAATTCCACCTCCGCCGTGGATTCCGCAGCTCCGCTGGAATAAAGAAGCGAAGTGATCGTTGCTCAAGTCGAAACCGCGTGTTCACAGATGTCGGCAATAAGTACGACTCCGATAATTCTTTCTTGTCCTCGCCCACGCCCTTCATATAAACGATCTACCTTGAGAATAAACTTTCTTCTAATTTTAGAAGCATTCTCTCTAGGGATAGTTTTGAATGCGGAAGCAAGTTTCACCTGCTATATGGGAACAAAATTATTGGTTCCAAGAAATTCTTGAAATGTAACGCAAAGTCTCACTTTTCGGAATTTGAACGCCAAACCGATATTGTTTATTTAAAAAATAACACAATTTTTAAAAATTTGGTTTTTTTTTTAGTTATTATTACGAATGAGTTATGTATATATAAACATTACTCAATTGTTTAAAATAACTAATTTAAGAATTGTCATAACTCAAAAAGTGATTTTTAAGAATCATGAAATTAAAATGCCAAAAATGACGTTTTAAAAATATATTCATGTTAATATATATATTTTTTTTTTGCCGATATTTGATCAATTTTCTGTCAAGTTAAAAAATACCTTTCCTCTTTTTTAGGAAATTTAATTTTTTGAACCGTCACTTTTGAAATAGGAGAGCGAGATATGTCAATACAGTATAAAACAAAAAAATCAAATGAAATATTAGAAAACATTTTTTTTTTAAATATCGAAAATACTTGGCAAGCACCGATTGGATAAGAGTATCGGCTAGCGGTAACAATTATTCAACTTGGCGTACCTTCGGCGTACGAAATATTAGACTCATGAATGATTCGCGCGCGCGACGAGATTTCGCCGGCGGACGTTCTCGTTATAATTCCGAGATTCTCTTGACTGCGACGTGGCTGACGGAATAATAGATGCACCAGGCGATTTACTTTGCTGCTGAGGCTCCCAGGCTTGTTTGTACGCGATGGAGCGCGTAAGCATAGCGGGAAATTTCTCCTGAAAGAAATACTGCGAGAGAGGAACCGGCGTTCTGTCGTCCGAATCGATACGTCTCGACTCGCGCTCGGAGCTCTGAAAAAAGCGGCATTTACCGTCTTGATTTACATTGGACAAGAAATAAAAAAGAGCTGATCGTACAAGCTCGAAAAAGATTGTATGCGTAACAATGATATACACGTAGTATGCACTATTTATACGCAAAAGATAGACAAAATAATGTGAACATTAGAAATAAGTTAAATAAGTGAAGGACTAAATACAATCGAAGCTAAATCTTGGTGCCTAATAATTTATATGTCAATTTTAAATACATTTCAATTATATATATATATAAACTCGCTACATACTGTCGGACTTGAAACACATAAATTAAAGTTGAAATAATAAAATTTGGAATATCAACTATTTATTTTTTTCTTATTTAAATAGCAAGTTGACCATTTGTCTTTAATATACATAGATAAGGATAAACAACATTGTCTCTTCTTCACTGAGAGAAAGGATTTTGTTTAATTTAACAAGCCATTAGTACCTTTAACAAATGATAAATATGTGACAAATTTTGTTGTGATTGCTGCTAATCTGCTATACTAACCAATTATTAACAGAAGCAAACTATATAGAATCTGACCTATCTTTTGGATAGACTTTAAGTTCGTTTACATAGAAATCGTAGAGTCTTAAGTTGTAGGAAACTGATCAATCACAGTCAAATATAGAAAGAATACTTGATTAGAATCGGTCAATTTCTTACGATTTGAGATCCTACAATCGTCTACAACTTTTATTTATATATATATATATATATATATATATATAAATTATTTTTTATATATATATATATATATATATATATATATATAAATTATTTGTTACATTGACGAATTAATTTGAAGCCATCGATGCACAAATCGATCGGTTTTTAAACAAATATCACATTTGTTTTCTTGATTTGTTCCTTTAACAAAATCATTTTTCTCAGTGTTGTTGGAATATTATAGAATACAATACTTAAATAGTCTATTATAATATCATAGTGCTAATATCATTCTTAGCAAGATATCTTTCAACTGAGGGGATGAGTAGAATAAAGGCGTGATTCTATTTAGGCCCTTTTACCAAAGATTAATTTTTTTATATAATATTGATCGTAATAGAGAAGTATTGTAATATGTAACTTCTTACAGACATTACATAAATTCATTTGATATTGTACTCATTTGTGTATAATAAAAAAGTAGCGGGTTATTTTAATTTTTATTAAAATCAAGATTTATAAGGCCTTTATTCCGCCCATCCAATCAATTACTTTGAGATATTGTAAGAGGAGCAATCTCTGCTTCCCACTCTGTTCTTTAGAATTATTCAGTGACTCGATGACTTGCGCGTAAAAGCCTAAAATCCAACCGCCGATCAGAATCCTCGAACTACTCGCAAACACGAGTTCTATGGCAATTTCGTCGAAACCATTCCATGGCCAGGGTTTTTACACGCGATTCAGCACTCGTAATTTTGTTACGCACGGCCAGCTTGCGCCCATCCAGCTTGCTCTTCTCTCACAGTCCTCTCATTTATTTCGCCTCGGTTCGACTCGTCCGCGATAAATCCCGAAATCGTCCCGACCAGTTATCGTTATTTATGCTTTCCCTCCTTCCGACACCGTCGGGATACATCCCGCTTCGTTCACCGTTATAGAAATTTTCGTTTTGTCGACCCATCATCGACCCATCATCGACCATCGTCGTCTCGCGGATTACAGAACTCGCGATATCACATGTGACCTTCTCGTATTTTCGTTATCGCACAGCTATGATCTAGAACTTAACTCTTAACACTATAATTTTCTGGTCATTTATTACACATGATGAGTCGTTTATGTTTGAGTTAATTTTTATTTCAATTTCATTTAAATTTCATTTTTAGAAAGTATACAAACATTGTACTTTTTATATATAGGTACTTTAACGTCTGTAGAAAATAATTGAGAGACTATGTGTATTGAAAAAAAAAGAAGATAAAAAGATTATTTTCCAGAGTGTCCCGAAATTCGAGGACAATATTATTACAACGTGAAACTTCGAATAATCTTGAATAATCGACAAGATATTAATTATTATTATAAATATCGTTGGAATAATTTTTTACTCAAGTATTATCAACTTTAGAAAAACAGCAAGAGACAAAAATGTTTAATTTCTTTTCGTAGAGCTCTAAGAATTTTTTCAGAATTTTTTATTAACTTTTCAGTACTGCATTTTCTAATTGGAAAATTGCGAAAATTGCAAAATGATAGAGAACTTTTCGATTTAATTTTTCACGAAGTTTTACGCTGTAATAATATTGTCCTCGAACTTCGGGACATCCTGTATAAAGCCATGTGCTCCTAATATTTCAAAGAAAAGAAATGCGCAGAACGAGTAACTGAAATAATCCGTTGTTAATTTAATAAAGATATTTAATAAAGAAGAGAAATTTTCGCTTAATAATAATTGGATTAACACAATATAGTCAAAGGATATATCTACTTTATGTGTTACAAACGATAAGAGCATTTTTTTTCCGAGGGAATATCTTACTATCGTGAATAATTCGTCATCTCGTCCGATGAATAAAACATTCCTTCGGTGTCATCGGAAATAGAACGCAAAATGCACGTTTTAGGCGGGGCAAACCTTCGCGTTAAACGAATTATTTTCGGAGCCAATGCCGCCGCTGTAAATTTGATAAACCTTCCCGATCAATACGCTGATATCGCGCAGTCCCGGCAACGTCAAGGTCCTGCATCTCTCTCGTCGCTGCTGCGAATTATTAATACCAGTCGGATTCCGAAATCGACTGCATTATCAGTGATCGCGCCGCTCAAATTGACAACCATGACTTCCAGCGGCGTGTGAGAAGCGATCTCTCCCGTCACAGAAAGATCGTATTTTTATCGGTGAAGATTTGGTCTGGAGATTCTCGTTGGGACGATAGTCCCTCTCTCAGTCGGAGTAACATGATTTCTCGCTAATTACCGCGAAATCTAAATCTCTTGAAAGAACGCTAACAAAGCGACAGGCGTTAAAAGGGGGAGATGAAGCGCAATGAGTTTGCTGGAGCGCATAGAGAGCACTCTGCCCGTTAAAAATGACGTTTGTAACATCTCCCTTTCCTTTCCCCTCGCTTTTTTTGTTCTTCCTCTTTCATCTTTTCTTTCATCATTTTGCTTTTTTTCTTCTCAATTTTTCTCTGTTTGATTTTAGACAGTAAAAAACATTTTGTACTTCTGTTAAAATCAGTTTTTGTTAAAATTTTTATATTGATTTTTTGGTGTTAATAAAATGTGATTGTGTTATTATGCATTTAATTGATATTCATATATTTCTTAGTGTTAAAATAACAATTTCTGAGTAAGTGAACAAATAACAAAAATAATATAGTTTTAAAATGTAAATTCTAAGATAAATAAATAAAAGATACATGTACGTGTTAACATGTTAAATGTTAATTTTACTAAAAAAATATTTCCGCAATTTGCTTTAAACACAAATTGTCACAAGTTTTGTGATAATTTTACATAATGTTTGTTACTTCCTACATAGCCATCTTCTGTTAAATTGACATATTGTAAAAATTTGGATGGACCATGAAATGTGTTAGTTCGAGACATGAAGTGTGTTAGTAATATAAATTTTCTAACTGTGTAATGGCAATCGCGGACGACATCCAACGAGGTGAGAACTCGCCATTTCGAAAGGGAGGATTAACCGAATCGACAGTGTAGTCTTTCAAATAACGGACTTCGATGAGGGGTTGAATTTCGATGAAATAGAGAGAGCGAGACATTTACACTGGAATAGAAACATCAATTCTTCGATGTGCACTCAAGTTCTCCATTCTCGCTGATGTAACCTCCAGTTGTATTTCTCTTTTTTATTGTCTGGACGCGCTTTTGCGCTGGTATATCTTACATATCTCCCGCATTGCTTAAATAACGCTTCCTTCATTTTAATAAAACGATATCTCGTTTCTCTTATTCCACGAAAGAATGATATTGCAACGTTTAGCTAGATGTACAGATCTGAAAATAATTTTGTTGTATCATAAAAGTAATTATGTAGGATGGAGCTGATTGTTACTTGACGACTTCAAGCTAGAGTATCAAAACTTTTTATAGCATTGCTCATTGTGTTTGAGCGTCCTATAAAGTTATTTTCAAATTTGTTTATAACTAAATTTCTGCAAAACCATTTTTCTCCCGTGTTAAAATCTGTCTTTTTATTTTTACATTTATTTTCTATCACAATTTCATCAAATTCAAGAGACAGAATTTAATAAAGATAATCGATCGCATAACCTCGACCTGTAGTAGGATTTTAACGCGAAGGTCGTGAAGAGCCCTTCGAATTCTTTGGAGAGATTCCGAAGGACGGGCGTGACGCGATAAGAAACTAATCACGTTTTTTGCGCATGGAAATTATATGTATATAGGTTACGTGGGAAGTTTTCCTGCAAATGTCTCACGTTGGAACAATGATCACGATATCAAGTACAATCAGGTTCGAGAGGAAACATTTTAACATCGGAGAAATCTTGGCCATCGTGCAGTAGCATCAGTTTCACATTTCCCAACAATGGACGCTTATTGGTCCGTTACGGTACATTACGCGTCAGCTTTTAAAATGCGAACATGAGACTCGCTTTCCCCGACGAAGAGAAGTTCGTCGAGAGCTGTATAATCCAAAAGAATAATCTATAACTCTCTAAAACTCTTTAGGGATAGATCCAAAAATTTGTCGACAATGTCAAAATAATTACGACGTTAATCTTCTAGAGATGATGTCCAATCTGTAACACAATTACTGACATTAGATCGGTAAAATCCTTTTAATGCATGTCAAATAAAAGTTATTAAAAGCACTAACTAATTTCAAATTAACAAAAGGCTAACTAATTAATTTTAAGGAATCAAAATGAGGTAACTAGTATAAAAACAGAATGAATATTATTAAGTATATTTTAATAAAAATAATTCTTTTGTAGATGTAACATAAAGAAAATTTAATTTTTATATTTAATTTTAAGTTTAATATTTTTGACAAAGAGATTTATAATTAAGTGGATTCAATAGAATCCACTGTTAACTTTGAAGAGTTAATGGCATACAAAGGTGATATTCTCTACAGTTTTCGTCTCTTCGATATTTTTCATTTCCCTGATTTCTTTTATTCGGACGCTTTGAACTGCCTTGTCTCTTTCTCTTTTTATCTCTCTTTCTCTCTCTCTCTCTCTCTCTCTCTCTCTCTCTCTCTCTCTCTCTGCACGTGCGCTCTGTTTCACGAGCCCTGATTAAAAGTAAAGGCAGGAAAGAGAATTCCCCGGATCGAAAAACGGGTGAGGACCGTAACGAGATCACCGCGTCACACAGGTCGAGGCACGAAATTGAGTTTTGATCCAATCGCACGTCCTGGGTAATATCGACACAAGCGTGTATATCTTCAGCATTTTCTTCGAGGTCTTTCGGAAAGTCCTTTCGACGACGTCCTTCTCTAATAATTTCAATCCATCAATATGTGTGAGGTGTAGCCTTTGATTTTCGCTTTCCTTTCGGTCTCGGAATATTTAATGCCTGTTCTCACTATAATGTAGATAACTTCAATTTTGATTCTTCAATTTATTTTCTTCATCTTTTTTTACGTGAAAAGAATGGTTTTGTGAAAGTATCTCTCTAAATTTAGCGAGATACAGATTTAAAAATGATTTTCTTTAAAATTTTTTCGACCATCAAAATAATTATATAAAATACTTAACTGCAATTACTAGAATGCCAAACTTTTGGTAGCATTACTATGTTTGAAATTTTTACATAATTATTTTGATGTCTAATAAAATTATTTTCAGATCTAGCTAAATTTTTAGATACTTCAGCAAAATCCCTCCGTGTAGTTTTAAAAATTAAAAAAGAATGAAGAGTAAGATTGAATCGAAATTAAAGTTAATCTAAATCTTGGTAGAAATGGTCGTGTTCTCGCTCAGTTTTTTTCTACTCTTAAAGAAATTATAAGAGCATAAAACACATATATTTACGCTTTAAATAGACTACTTATGTATGAAAGTTGTGTTCATAACATTCTATTTTTATTGAGCAACACATTTTCATAGATTATTCATTTTATTTATTATTTTTACAATTGTTATAAACAAAATTTTTTAAATGATAACAAATCTAAATTTGTTTGCATAAGTACTTTAAGTATTAAAAATGACATGCAAAGTTTCGTTGAGATTCACCAATTAGATTGTAACAAATATTTTTATTTATTGAACAACTATAATCTACATCTCAATATAACTTTACATACATATTCTTAAATTCATAATATACTTGTACAAAAAAATTGAGATTTTTATCATTATTTTGTATTACGTTTCCATATATTTCTATTAGTAATACAAAAGTATTACGAAAAATATTACTTTTTATTAACATAACTTTTGGACTAGATGGTAAGCTATCTCTAATTTTTTTTGTATTACTTTTAAATGCAATTTAAAATAATCTGTAATTTCTTTCGAGTAATTCTTAATATATTCCATTAGCCTTACAACCTTCTTAAATGTTCAATGTTCAACGAAATCGCAAAACGCTCGTTTGACTCGATGCCTCGCGCGCGACGGACGCGAACAGTGCGAATGTGAAATTAAACAAGTCGTTAAATTCACTTTTCTCGCTGAGCGGGCAAACACACCGACGCCGATGATAAACCACGTATTACAACGCGATCGTTTCCCACATGGTAGCATATTTATCGCACTCTCTCTCTTTGGCGTCGAAGTGCCGTTTAATTGCCACCGCGTGTAAATACGCGACGCGTATCCATTTATTTCGAGATAACGCTCGAATAAATTAATACATTGCGATAGAAAACACAGTCTGTGTGTGCGTCCATTACTTATACATCACTCCCATATGTACTTTCCTCTTTTATAATAATTTTTAAGAAGAAGTATTCAAAATATTCGACCAAAAAATTGCTGTCTTTTCATTCTTTTTCCTATGAAGGATCAAAAAAAAGAGAGAATAATAAACGTACAATTTTAATCTTCGAGAATTGAGAAATTCAACTTTAATTGAAAAGGACGATTTAATAAAAGTACGAGAGACTTAATTCCTAAAATAAAAATACTTGTAGAGTTTTCCCGCTTGTTCGCATACAAATGGTTTCTTAACGAGATGCAGAAAGGCTATCTGCAAATATATATATATAGAGAGAAATGCATATACTTTTAAAATAAACTCACGTGTCCGGTGTAAAACCGCAAATGCGGCGCCCGCGAACGGGATGGGACGAGCGACACGCATCGCGATGGATTAAGTTGCGTTCGTTCTTCACGCTGGCGATGAGATAGATAGGCTAGAATATATTCCTTTTCTCCCGTCTCTGCTTTTTTGTTTCACCTCTCGAACCGCAGCGCGGAATGCATTTATTCGCGCGTCGCAGTGGCACTCGCGGCGTCGCGCGATCCGCTCCGTTCCGTTCCGTTCCATAAATGTTGGTATTCCTCGTAACGTGAAATCTCTCGCAAGAATCCGTAGAATCTGTCAAAGTTTAACGTGAGCGAAACCCGAGATTATAAGATCATTTCATCGGTTCATTTCTATCAATTTAATTTTCATCTCAGTTTAATTTGTCTATTTTTTCTGAGTCTTAGAACTAAAATAGGATAAAAGCAGCCGAGGTAATATTTTTTGCAATAAAATTATTCACAGTCTGAAGCATCATTTTATCAACCTCTTCTAAGATGCCTATGAGCATCAATATTATTAAATTACTTGTCAATTTAATTTGTGATATTACTGCTCTAGTTCTATTAAGATTGCATTTCAGGACTGAAAATTAAATTCAGCTCGCAATTTGTAGCATTGAATATATAATACAATATATAAATTCATGTACAGGGTGATTTTAACATATTTCGTTACCCATCATGAGCAGGTAGAATGAATCGAACTGTGTCGAAAAGTTCTCTATCATTTTGCAATGTTCACAATAGTTAACAAGATATTAATTACTAAAAATTGTCAAATTTTGGTCTTGAATAATTTTTTACTCAAATACTATCACTTTATAGAAAAAGTGCAAGAGACAAAAATCATTTATTTTTTTCTCATAAAGTTCTGAGAATTTTTTCAGAATTTTTTAATACCGTATTTTCTCATGTTGGTAAAAATAAGAAAATGCAATACTAAAAAGTTGATAAAAAATTCTGAAAAAATTTTTAGAGTTTTATGAGAAGAAAATAAATGATTTTTGTCTCTTGCAATTTTTAACTATAAAGTAGTATTGAATAAAAAATTATTCAAGACCAATATTTGGCAATTTTTATTAATTAATTTTTTAGTAATTAATATTTCGTTAACTATTGCGTAAACTGCAAAATGGTAAATGACTTTTCGATTCATTCTACCTGCTCATGATGGGTGACGAAATATGTTAAAATCACCCTATATAGGAATATATGAAATTATTTAAGCATTAAAGATCCAGCTTGGCTTGTCTAGAGTTTCTTTATTTCTAATTTATAAAAAGATAAAAATTAATTAAATCGTGATTAAAATTAATCTATATTGGTAAAAACGAATATTGATCCTAAAGCTTCAGAATCGAGTTGTATATCCGCGTCATCTCTTTTCTCTACATCTGTGATACTAAAGTACTCTCAAGGCTCTAAAGACTCTACGCTCTTTGATTAGAAATTCGATAGATGCTTATTTCGCGTCGATACGCATGTCTCGTCATAGAACCGCGACTTCTCGTTGCGACGTAGGCTCAAAGTGAATCGAAAGTAAACGGTTGTCGGCGGCGCGTGCAAGAGGAGGAACTACAAGAGGGAGGATGCAGTCGTTAAAACTTTGGGAGACGAGAATTCTGGAGAGGCTGTCCCGACGTAGACACGAACGCCGTCGAGTGTCACGATGGTACATATATGGACCCGCCCTAAACTTGCACTCTCCCTCCCTCTCTCTCCCTCCCTCTCTCTCTCTCTCTCTCTCTCTCTCTCTCTCTCTCTCTCTTTCCGTCTGTCTGTCTATTAATAACCGCGGACGAATGAACCTGCCGACTAATGATCCTGACATCGCTCTTTGTGAATGTGCCTTTGAATACTTTGCTGAATATTGTTGTCGAGTAAAGATCGAGTAAAGATCGAGTAAAGATCGAGTAAAGAGTTTCATCAGTAGTGCCTGATATATCCATCTTTCCTCCAGATTTTCTCCGAGGTTTTGCACGGAAAAAGAATTGCACTTATACAAAAAGACAAAGTGGTGGCAACTAATGTAACTTCGTTACAAGACGCATTACTTCCTAACCCTGGTGATTTCTTCTTTGTCGAGAACTCGGAGTAATTTCTACATATATATATATATATATATATATATATATATATAGAGCATTGTAGACACAAGATTTTAGAAGAAGTAGAAAACTGTAATAAAGCGGGGCCTAAAGAACTCTAGAACGTTGGAATACGACTCGGACGTCGATTAAAGTTAACAGTCCGATCGATGACATTCGTTAGCGTAATCTGTACGTCAATTGGAACACGCGTAGGACTACGCCACTCGAGTGCAACGCCCGCGAGTATCGGTCGAGCTTCGAATGGAGCTTTCATGCCGCCGGAAGCAGACCTGCGCCGACGACGACGACGCTATACGTAATCCATTAATATCGCGCCCGCGATGGACGTCGCGGCGCGCGGGAAGGGATGGTAATTAATGCGTGACGTTTAATTCGCGACGACCGTGCCTAAACCGGCGACACCATTGTTTCGACGAGATGAGAGATAGAGACGACTATTCTGTTCTCAGAATTGGCTGCGATAGTCGCGCGCGTGCGCCCCATAGAAGGGCGTCCGATACCGCAGCTGTCTGTGGGAAAAATAAAAGAAAATCAGCGGAAACCAATAGATGGTCATTCGTGAGAAGTGCGGGAGCTTGGCGGTTCGGTTCGATCGATTTTAACAATACTCGGACAATCCTTTCAAAGCGGAATTGGCAAAATTCCATATTTTTTTGGCTAAAGTCCATGTCAGCAATTGAAACCTGGCAATTGAAAATTTATTTTCTAGAAAAAAAAACGGACAAAATATTGATCTCTTTTGTTAAAAAACAATAAAGTAAATAGAAAATCTCTTTATCGATATTCTTATTTAGTATATACTGTTCAGCATCAATTGAAATTGTTTTCCAATTTAATCTTTATTCAAAATAAAATCTACAATAGATTAGAAATCGACGTAACAAATAAACTAGTGTTTTGTTACAAGATATTGTATGGTAAACGACGAATCAGATCTATATCGATAAAAATTTTAGATTTTGTTTACTATTATGTTTCTTTCATCAAATTATAAATTAATATAAAATTTAGAACATTTATATACGCATTTATGTCTTTAACATTTCTGTTTTAAAAATATGTTTCACATATTTCAATGAAAAAAGACTTTATTATAAAGTGTTTTATTATTATAGGTTCATTATTTGGTTTATTTCATTTTTCCTTAAATCGCTATGATTTACTAAAGCAAAAGTACATATCTTGCATAAAGAATTCACATATTTTAGTTACATATTAGTCATTTTCCTAATTAATAATAATAATAAAGGACTTGATATTAATAAGAAATAAATACAATAATACAGTATGTAAGAGTCTAAAATACAAATTTTTATATTAAAAAAAGAGATATTACACAATAAAATCATATATTCTAATCTATAATTATATTACGATACGCTCCCATGAAATACGAAATATAATTGTCTTACCAATAACAACCTGTTTTTTAAATACATGCCAGCCCTGATTATAATTGATATATAGTCTCTTTACTTATACGTCACTTAGATATATCTTCTCAGGTCAGGATCCAGATTATCCGTATCAAATAGTAGCAAATAATTAACAATTCCGTGATTTCCCGAATCGCGACGTTAGCGCCAATGACTGTCGCAGCTTCCGCGTCTGCAATGGAACACGCGACGAAAACGCGAAAGGACGAGGCCGGCTGCAGGTTTAACGATTTTCCAGGGATATCTCCGTGCCGGCAGACGGCTGTAACTGATGCATCTTTAATATTGTCCTGTCGACCTGGCTCGCCGGAGAATAGTTACGGTGCGTCGGTCCGCCGCGATTCTCATCCAGCGTTGGTTCGCGTGACGCGAACGCCCATCGCGCGAATTCGCTCTCTTCATCGAGCCGCGGTGTCGCCGTCGCGACCGATAATCAAGAGTGACGGGCCTGCTCTCGTCCTTCCATCCGGTTAGACAATTATTTGAGCATCGTAATAGACGGGAGAGGAGCGCGATCGTACGAGAATGATATGACAAGCACCGGCGCCCCGTAAAGCCGTCCCTTTTAATTAAATGAAATCTCGACGGTATCGTTAAAATGAGAGAGCATCTTAGAGCTCACCGGATAGAGCGATTTTGTTGTAAATCCGTTTGCTGTGTACACGTCGGACGATTGTCATTGTCGACAAGTCGGACTGAGTCGACTGAGTCGGAGAAAAAGTCGGCTCGTCGTCTCCATAATGGATTATTAAATATACTCTCCTTTGGATATATATATGTGTGTATAAACTATTGATAAGACGATTTAGACTCGGGTCGTCGTGCGACGAATGCGTCTTTCTACTTTTAACTGTTTCGTACCTCATCTTCCGCGTTGTGCCTCCGTCTGATGCATGAATTATTCACGAGATGAATTATTCATAGAAAGAGAGTACTTAGTCTTCATAATACACATTCCGCTTAATATGCGATACGACCAACGATTTATTATTTGCGATTTGCGTTAAGTGGTCGCGCGATCGGCACGAAAAATTTCTCGCTTACGAATCTAAGTTCCTTTTAAACGAAGCACAGCTTTTTCGTGATCCCAAAATAAAATCGCGTCCTCCCTGATTTCCTTGCAGCTTGTAGGAGAGACTTAGGTACTGTATTGTATCTCGAGACACGCTGATTAATCCCTTAATAATGACGAGATCTTTAATATTAGTTACTCCAGTATTATTTTGTAATTATCTTTCATTTAAAATAATATAAGAGAGCTGCCACAAAAAATCTCGATTATTAAAAAATAATTTATATCTCCCAAGATACAACATATATCCCTAAATGCTACAGTATACTTAATACCTAAATATTAACATTAAATATCAATTTAACACAAAATATTGAAATAATAATTATATTATGTTAACACTCGAATATACTAAAAAAAAATATAATAAAGATTATTTTTGTACAAATACAAAGTGTTTAATTGTATATCGCCGGGACATTGACATAAGCGTTTCACCCCTAACGGCATCTCTTTGCTTTCTGAATTTTCAGCCAGGACCTATTGACGGTGTGCCGGGAATTGAATCTTGAGAATTCGGTGGAGGAATTGATGCGGGAATTGGGCGCGGATGAGCACGGTCGCATTTCCTACCAAGAGTTCCTTAGGCGACGTCTGGCCCTGCGACCGGAAATCGAGGCGCTTAGGGCTGGTAAACGACGGAGTAGTCCACATCACACCCACACACCAGAATACCTGCCTACCAGCAGCGACAACAGTCTCGGTAAGAATTGTACAAATCGCCCGAATTTCCGCGACAGGTCGGTCCTCCCATTCAAACGACGATAAATTACCGTGGCTGAGGAGAACCGGAAAGCTTCGCGCGAGTAACAAATATCGCATTCTCGTTCGCCGATTCTGAAAACATAGACAATGTTTGTTCAACGAAACACAACCATGGGATCCATATCGCGCGTCGGACAATGTATCGCGATCTAGCGTGTTACGTGCACGCGTCGAAATAAAGTGCGAGCCATCCGCTCGAAATTGATGATTGATGGAACAATGAATACGGGACGACCGCGGAAATACTGCGACGGCATTTGTAATATCCCGAACGAGCGGATCGCATGCAACTGGATGCGAGATCGATGAACGAATTGAAACTGACGACTTTTAGGATATTGTACGTTGCCACGTATGTTTCCGTTTCACCATTCGTGTGTGCAACCGTGAATCTTCATTGAACGGTAACCGTAAAAAAACAATTCACGAACAAAAAAGTAACAATGTTATTGTTTTAACTATTGTATTTTGTGCTACTATAAATTAGAAACTTGCACGCTATTATTTTTTTTAAATGAAACACTTTTGTTAGGTATCTCAAAGCATTACCAAAAATATCAAAATTCCATAGATTGTTTTCTTATTATGTCTTAAGTATTTGTGTAAAATTTGAGCAGAATTCATCTATTAGTTTAAAAGTTATTTAATTTTTTGTTTATTAATTTTTATATAAAATTGCATTTTGTAATACTTATTTGCAAATTTCATGAAAAACTAGCATTACGAATTAAATTACATTTGTTATATATACTAATAAAACTCTAATAAACATTTGTGCAAAATTTATTCGGATCCACTTGTTTAAAAGTTATTTAACTAAAACTACACCAAAATATAGTCATTTGCGCTGCATAAGTAATTATAATCAAATTAGTTTAACTGTTTTATTTTTTGTAATTATTTCAGAGTATATTCACAACTAAAATGTTTTTAGCTGATAGCGACTTTTAAGCCTATTTTACAATGTACTTTTTGTTCCCTATTTCTTGCTTTTTATCTCTTGCTTTTTCCCTCTTTGTAACCGTTTTATTGTATTATTTCTTGCTACGAGTTTCTTGTTTCTTCCGAAGTTCGTTAACTTTTTATCTCGAGCAACATAAAATAAAAAATCGGATAAGAAGCAAAAAGACAAGCTGTAAAAAATAGCAAAAGAAATCAAGAAACAGAAAACAAAAAGCACATTGTAAAATAACCGTAATAGCTGATTTTGTGATAGCTGATATAGCGAAAAACATCTTTAAGCTCGAGTCACATTTGCTCATTCTTCTTAGTTCCATTTTTCTTTAAACGAACTATACTAGTACGTACTCGTAATTTCTACTTCAGGCACTGTGTCGGGACGACATGAAAGTTGGGAGTTTGACAGTGGTGCCCGTGATTTGTCGCCGGAACCCCATAGTCTTCAGAAGTTAGTAGAGGCGGCCGCTGGTGGGACCGGAAATATGCTGGACCTCGCGAATAAGGTAAGCCGCAACAATCTATCTTAACAAAACGATTGTCGATATCTTTTGCACATCGACGAGAAATTCTCTCTCAGTATTAGATTCGTTCCGCACTTCGTGTGCGAATCGCTCTCGCGTGATCGCTTGGTGAACGTCTGTCTTACCGTTATAATCTCATGATGATGTAACCTGCCATATCTATCATGTTCGTATCGTACATGCGTGTTGATAGGAAAAGCCTGTGAACCGCACATTTCCAAAATTTTAATGTGGGGTCTCTCTAGGCTGTGTAAATTTAATATTCCCTAAATTTTAACGCTCTCTACGTAACGCTCTCTATGTAGATTTAACTAAAGACTCTCTAATAACAGTCTGGATAAATTTTTTTATTGATCCGCCATGTTTTAACAATTCCAGAGAGAAAGAGAGAGAGAGAGAAATAGATAAGAAAAAGAGAATAGAATGAGAAAGAGAAAGAAATAGTAAATGTCAAAGAGAATCAAGGGAGAGCGTATAGCGTTCTCTTCTCTGATTGGTTCCACCATTTATCCGCTCACTTCCGCAAATATGTATGTGGGCATGTACGAATATGTACACACAATACTAGGGCAGTACAATACTAGTGTGTGCAGTACCGTATGTTTCATCACACTTCTATCATATCTCTTACTCTAATGAATGGCGGACGAATGGCGGCTTCCGGCTGAATCTGCTTCACTCTTCCTTAATTCTTTCTGATAAATGTATGTCCCTCTCTTTGATTTTTGTTAAAATTATTCTGCAAAATTATATACAAATTATATACAAATTTTTATTAGAGAGTCTCTAAATTTAACTATTTACAATATATATAGATTTTCAGATAGTGAATTTTGAAATATAGACATAATAAGTATCTCAATACATAAAAATTAATTTGTATTATGGTTTCGCAAATGAAGGTCCTAATGGAAAAGAATGTTCTGTTGAAGTATTTAAAAATTCAGCTAAATACAGGTCTAAAAATAATTTTGTTAAACTATCAAAATAATTATATTGGTCGCTCAAGCTGGTTGTTAGAATGTCAAAACTTTTTGCAATATTATTTAGTTTAATTAATAATAAACAAATAAAGCTACTTTTAGATCTGTATTTAGCTAAATTTTTAGATAGTTTAAAATTCTTTTCGTGTATAGAAAGAAGAAAAAAAATCACAAAAAAATATCTTTTTTTTTGTGATTTCTTATTCGAAGTAAAAAAAAATCGCTTTGCAAACTATCGACTGACGGAGCTTTGGAATACTTGCGCTTGTTAATGCAACATTCGCGCTGATGGAAAGTCAACGAGACGCACAATTATCCAAGGGAAATTGTCTTTGCATGCCGATAATCCTCGGTTTTCCTTGGCGAGAGCACTCGTTCGCTTAACTCCTTCATCTCTCGCCCACGGCTCTCTATTATTTCCCTCTTCGTATCACGAGTTCACGCCTGGGAATTTCTTTGTCAGCCGCAATTAACCACGATACCACCACTGAGATGCGGTATGTCCATGCCGTAGTGGAAGATGGCAAGACGTGCAATTTCTGCATTCTCTCTGCTTTTCTCCGTCCGCTCGTCGATCGCGCTCACCAGTCTCGGTATCGAATTATAAGGTGTAGATTAACACTGTCAACATTTTATCGTTTGCACAGGATCCTTCTTAATTATTGTAAAATATACTCAGTTGAATTTAAGAGGAAATTTTGACCTAGAAAATGATTTTTACAAGGTAAATTTCATGGTTTTTTGAAAAGAAAAGCTATAGAAATATGTATTTTTGGATATTTATTCGTATTTAAATTATATGTAAGTATGAATTTTTGAAAGTCTTTAAGCTCAATATTTTTGAAATTATAAATGATACATATTCTGTCTTAAAAAGATGATTCATGATGATGAGCATAATTCAAGGATTTATATATTATATTTGTATAAAATAAATGAAGCAATTGTAAAATAAATTAACAAAATTTTTTATCGGCATAAATGTTACTATTATCCACTCTAGAATAAAACTTTTATTCTGTTAATATAAAATTTTGATTGTATTAAGATTTCACAAAATGACGACATTTTAAACATCAAAATTGTAAACTATTGTCCTTTTTTTTTCAATAAAAATAAATAAATATTAAAGATATCGACTTGATTACGTACGATAACAAAATTCATTAAAAATTTTCTTGGTTCGTTTAAAACGGATAGAAGTTTTCCAATCATGTTCACCATCTTTTTAAGATAGAATGTGAAAAGCGATTTACATGAGCTTCGAGAATATTAAGCTTAGAAACTTTCAAAAATTTATACTTTAAACCGAAAGTTTGGATACACTTTTTAAAAGTTTGGAAACATTTTTGACATTTTTGAGATTATTTAAATATCTATAACAATGTATTTATTACAATAAATCCAATACAATAATACTTTAGATCTAATAACAATTGTTGGATCCAAAAAATGATTGCTAAAAAATACATTGTTAAATGTATAAATAGAACTTGGAATATTTGTATAAAAGTGATCCTAAAAATGTCGATTATTAAAAAGTGATTATTAAAAATTGTTTCCAAAATTTTAGTCTGGAGTAAAAATTAATTTAAAAATGAGTAAATAAATATCTAAAATTTTACATTTTTATGTTAAATAGCTTTCCTTTACTATAAAATTTAACATCATAAAATTTCTAAACCAATCACTTTCTAAATCAAAATCTCCTAAAAGACTTTAAAAGAGTTATATTGATGAATAATTAAAAGTTACACAATAATTTGGAAAGAAAGAAGAATTATCTTAAATGTTAGATATATTTTTACGTTTAAATTCACGCCACGGATTTAACGCGTAACGTCCTAAAACTTCGTTTTCGCTCAAATCGCTTCGACAACGAAATTTCCATCTCCCAGGGCGTTTCAGTTTCGCGGATGATTCGGTTCGCGATCGCCTCCCCACCTCCCCGCTCGTTTTAAGAGTTCACGACAGCTGCAAAGGGAAAAGAGAAATAAAAGCACCGACCAAATTCCGAGGTTATCGCGATTTCTCGCGAGAGTCTGCACTCCCGTGTTTCGAGGAACGAGAACACAAGGAGAACAGAAGGAGGATGATTTCGAGGAAGGAAAAAAGAAGTGTGCGCCGTTTACTGCCTATAAATAACCGTTATTACGCTCTGCATTACAGCATCGAAAAAAAAAAAAAAAAGTGGGAAGGCCGCAGCAGAGAATTTTGACCGCTCGAGGAGGAGCGTCGCGCTCCACGCGGAAGAATTTACTAAGAAGATATAAAAAACATCGATATACGTATGAAATAATAACTTTTTTTTTATTACGGACGTGTAGCTTCTTTTAAGCATAAAATATTTCTCGGTGCTTGGTGTATAACGCCTGCATTTATGTTTTAAGAGATACGCCAAGAACTAACTCATCCCCCTTGGATGTTTTTCCTTCCTCTTACCACCCTGCGAATGTGCAGAAGAAAAGCTTTCACGCGTTAGCGTTAGCGTTACGATACCGACGTCGATGTCGACGCCGACGTAGAACGTCCGTTTTCTGGGAAAGACGTAAACACGCCGCGTCTTAGGCCACCCCGCTCATGCGGAGAAGCTCGTTGCTCATGGAGATGCTATCCTACGTGAAACACGAATTTCCATAGAAATGGAACAGAGAAGTCGCGGAGCGCAGGAGTCATCAGGACAAACATAACAAGCGATGTTAATTCCCATTGTTACTCCGGCATAGGAATTACTAGAACTGCGCTACCATGCAGCGAGATGACGCTAACGCGCTATCGAGATATACAGGGTACGTTCAAAATCCGGACAAATTTCAAATTTTTAAATTTTTCGCTATATTCTGCCTCCGCCAGAGGTTGTTGTTGGCATCCGAGAAAGCCTGATGCTTCTAATAAACAGTCATATTTTCAAAATGGCTGCGATGTTGAAACCAAGTACGGAGTAATCGAAGAGCCGCGATCATCGAAGGCACGCTCAGCAACGGAAATAATTCGGTTCTTTGGATACCCGAGATCAACCGTTTATAACGTTGTAGGAAAATATACGGTTTTAGAACAGTCCAACGAAGGTTCCAGCATGCCAATGAGGAAGAGTCACTCGAAAGAACTCATCACGAGGATCCCCGCAGTCGTTGAAAGGGCTCAAGCACTGATTTCGGATGATCCAGAGCAATTGCGAAAATTAACATCGATTATTGGTGTAAGCAAGCCAACAATGCGTCGAATTACTGAAGAGGACCTTCGATACAAATCGTACACATTAAAGATACGACAGATGCTCTCTGAGACTGCCAGGACAAGCCGAGTTGCTCGCCTCGGCTTCCATTCTGGCTTCCCAACAGCCCAAATTTAAATCCCTTGGACTACTACATATGGAGCGTAGTTGAAAGAATCACAAACAATCTCGGCATCTCAATATGACGTCATTAAGGATCACTATTGAAGCAGCATTCGTTCGGCATGGACAGCGCTACATTCCAGCGTGCGTGCGCTTTAGATCGAGAATAAAGGCCGTTTCATTTAAGCTGTGATTGAATTTTTATAACTACAACTATTTACAATTACACTTACGCGATTGTAGATAGACTTTAAGTGGAACGCTGTTTTCTCGTTTAACTATAGACGTGTGTCACAAAGATGACCATAGATCATAAGTCATAGTTGTAGATTGATCAAAACATTGTTCGTTATATGTGACCTACAATAGGCAGCAGCAGTAATGGATTAAGAAATAGGTATAGAAATCAATCAACTATAGCTGAATGAGAGGAAAATAATCAATTATGATTGATCGATTTCTACGCCAACTCCTTAATCCACTTCTGTTACTGCTTATTGTAAACCACGTATTAACATACGACTGCGACTCAGTTATGACCATCTTTGTGCTGAAGCTCTTAAGCCTGATCTCTACATAGCATGTAGAACAAAGGTTGCAAGTCGTAGAACTAAAAACTAACTTAACGTATTTTAATTACAATAAGTTGTAGGAAACAGAATATTAGCGAGGACATAGGAACTTGGATGAACTTCAACTTTCGCGTCCTGCGTCCTACGCATTGCGATCTGCGACCTGCGTTCTGCGAGCTTTATAATTTAAAATACTTATAGGATTTATATTGTTTATGTACTGAGAGATAATTTTTTACAGCTGCATCACGTATGATATCCAGAAATGTAATTAATATTCCCTAATTGTAACAAACCGCCCATAGAAGGAAAGAAGAAAGCGAGACGGCGTCGCACAGTCGATGGACAAATTGTTATCAGAGCGTGTAAAGAAGGATGCGTCTCGAAGCAGCTCCATAAAAAAATGAAGCCTGATAGGCCGCGACAAGATAATAAAGGCTGCAATAAGATTCCGTAATTTTTCTCCCGAACAAATGACCTGTACGAGCGATCCGAGAGCGTGATAACCCGGCGACGATCGGTCGGGGTTGCCTTACGGCTTCGTCTCGTATAAAACGAAGAAATATCCTGACTGGGGCGATGTTTTTCTAGGGCGACCGATCGTTATTTTCCATCGCGACGCCCACATCCTTTTTCCTGAGGATATTTACTTCCGCCCTCTCGTCGTCGGGAGGCCCTGAGAATTCCATACCTCTTCGTCGTCTTCCCTATGAATTCTCGTGATACGCTCGCGTGACGCAATAAACGGTATATCGCGGTGATGATACCGTAAGGCGCGATAAAATTGCGCCAACAGGTGCACGAAACTGAGAGAAAATATGTCCAGATCTCGGAAAAATTCATTGAGTAACCAGACACACGTGTTTTGTATTAAATTAATCTTCTAATGGTATATACAGAGTCTCGAGATCAGATCTCGCGTCTTTGTCTGTTTTATAGAATATATATCTTGTATACTTACAATATTTGTTTATTATTTTGAAACTAAGACAGTATCAAAAGTTTTTTTACACAAAATAATAAAGATAGCGGCCAAGAATGAATAAATGTTACGAAATAATAAATTAATAAATTTATTTATTCTCTGAGGGACTAGAAAAATAACAAAGCGAATTATTTATTAAATATTTTCTACCTTATTCTTTCTTTTGATTGCTGAGTTCAGCTATCAAAAACAATATCTTTCTTATATCGCTTTATAACACTCAATTATTTATTTTTTCATCTTTAAATAAATAGAGGAAGAAGTTTCTAGATCGAAATATGGCGGTCGAAATAGCCAATAGGAAGGTTGTCGACATTTCGACTCAGATAAAAGGAATGCGCCACTTTGGTGGATCTAGAGCTTTAACTGTATATGACGCAATCTAATTATGCGTATTGTAACTTTTACGGTACGTATAAGGATGAGGCCGCCTCCACGGAACTGTGAAAATAATTAATTCGCGGTAACGCGGTCGCGAATTGCGCTCACAAAACCACGCTCCTAATTATACGAAGCGTCTTGCTTTCCATTCGAGCGGTGTTTCGGATAACACGCTCCGTTTGGCGTGTCGACACTCATAATCGCGTAGCTCGTACAAGTGCGAACAACCGGGAGTTATCTATGTATATAATTCGGGAGATAAAATCGTTCCCCGCCGGCGGTTTCCCGTTTCGTACGGAACGCGAATAATTCGGGAATGGTGTGCCGCCGCATCAGCTGGGAAACCCTCGGCAGAAAAAGCCACCGCTTTTCATCGTCATCCAACCTTTGGACCCTCTTTCATCTCCCTCCCGCGGGAAGCCACGTCGCGTTAATCGAGAAATTAGCGAAGTTAATTAAGACGCCGCACCCAGACCGTCCCGCCCACGTAATTACACTAATACAATCGCTCTCCCGCGGTCTCCTCCCTTCTTTTTTTCCCTCTCCCCCACATTTTTATCTTGGAGCCTCTCGCCTCGTCCTCGGCGCCGACAGACGGAATCGCGCCGGTGTTCATTTCCGCGTTATTCTCGTAGAGAACGTCATCTTTGCGATTTTTGCTATTTATCGCCGAGAAAACTGATGACTTATTGCTGCAACGTGATTAATGGTTTGTCGCGAGCGTGTGAGCCGTAATTCCTGTACGGTATTACGGCCGCAAGAGCGGAACGCGTACGTACATTTGACGCCGCAACGGGACGTTTTTCCGCGCGCGGGATGTACGTTTTAACGAGTTAAGCACGAGGGAGAAACTCGAAGGGTAGGCGGAGATCATCTGCGGCGATCCTAATAATTTCGCTTAAGTGTCGCTATTCGGTTAACAACCGCTACAGCAATTTTCTCGCGACTTGCGGCCGCGCGCAGTGCGTTAATAGTCACGTATCTCTCCTCCTGTGATTATGTCAGCTGCAGGTTTTCTTCTTGTCGCCTCACCTTAAAGGGCATCCGTTCTTAAGATCTAATGGATTCGTTTTATCTTAATCGTTCTATCCCTGATCCTCGTCGGGCAAACAAAGCCCTGTCTGTGTCTCTCGAAGCAACGCGCGATCGATGCTCATTCGCAAGCAGAACATTCGTAACGTTCCTAACGAAAAACGATGCGATGGAAAGGACAGTGAAAAAAAAAACTATTGAATAATTAATTGACGAATAGACAAGAAGAATATACTGAGAAGAAAATGAATGCATTATTATAACTTGCAATTATTTTCGATGCCAGCTATACACATGTTTTTTTTGATAGATACAATTATAATTATTACTTCAACATTATAACAATAATAATTATAAAAATAGAATTTCTACATTGAGAAAAAAATATAGTTAATTTTAATAAATATTTAGTTCAATACTGCCAATTAAACATTTACTTACAGTAATTAAATATTTGTTCAATAAAAAAAATGATTGTTAAATCAAATTAATATTTTTTGTATCAAATAAATATATCTTTATATTTAATAAATATTTAGTTGGCAGTATTCAACTAAATATTTATTAAAATTGACTATATTTTTTTTCAGTGTAATCATTATTTTACTACGTAATTATAGTCGCAAATATCACACTTTTCTCTTAGTGCAGTTTTACTGAAAAAATTTATTTAGAGATCTGAAGTGGTTACGTTGGAACATCGAAATAATTATGTAGCTCAAGTAGGACGATGTTGCAAAAAGAGTTTGATATTCTAATAATTAGCTTGAGCGTGTAACATAATTATTTCGATGGTAATTATTTTCAGATCTGTATCTAGATAAAATTTTTACACTTCAACAAATACTTATATTTCAACGATACTTCAACAAAACCATACTTTCCGTGTGTCGTGTTCAATCGATACATGTATAAAATGTTTCAAGTCAAATATTTTTCTGAATTGTTCTGATAGATTTTACAGCAGCAGCATTATTGGTATCTCACCATTTGTGTATTTGCACGGTTTTGAATGTAATTCTATGGATATACAATGAATTTTAAATTAAACAAAAAATGCAGACAATTGTATAGAAAATTAAAAGCATTTGTGAAAAGTCGCTTTTGTTCATCATAAAACATTGGCCGATTCTCGATCAGATTTTCGCGCGAAGCTTAAGTCCGGATCTACAATAGGTTTTAAGTCTTAAGCCATAAGAAAACTGACAGCCGAATGTGAGAAGAATAATCAATTGTGATTCATCCATTTCTTATGACTTAAGGCTTAAAAAATCTATTGTAGATCCGGGCTAATGCGTTAACGGACAGGTCAGTACACTGAGAGAAATGATTTTGTCATAGGAACAAATCAAGGGAAAGCAAATATGATATTTGTTAAAAAAACGTTCGATTTATTACGATTGCAAATTAATTCGTCAATGTAACGAATAATCAGTAGTATCGCTAGCAAATAAGAGGCTCATATATATATCTCAAATCGTAAGAAATTGACCAATTCTAGTCAAGTATTCTCCCTATATTTGACTTAATCGGTTTCCTACGACTTAAGTTTCTCTACGATCATCTATGAATTCTATGTAAAGCCTAAAGTCTATCCAAAAGATAAGTTAGATTCTATACAGTTTGCTTATGTTACTAATAATTGGTATAGCAGACCAACAGCAATCACAACAAAATTTGTTGTCACATATTTACCAATCACCAGTTAAGTTACTGGTGGCTTAAATAATTAATTAAATTAACAAAATCTTTTCTCTCAGTGTAGGCTTCATTTTCCCTCTTCGTGAAACTTGTGGCGACTGCATTACCGTGCCACCCGCGACGAGCACGGTGGATATCGTGCACAGCGAGCGAACGCGGGGATAGATAACTGCAGGCCGTGCGGAGCTTTCAGTGCAACGAGCCGGATCGGCAACGCTCGGTGGCGGTCGGTCGCCCCGTCGAACACGGTGGTTCGGTCGTTCGGTAGTCCGTCGTTCGTCCGGTTTCAGTCTGTCACCGAGCGTCTTGGTGTTCGCTCGTTGTCGCATCGCGTCGCGTCGTGCCGATTTCCGCGATCTCTTGTCAGTTCGCTCAACTCTCGTTCGTCAATCTCGCCGTCGAGTTCACCGCGCGAACAGGTGATCCGTGTCAATCGTCGACCGTGCGGTAAAAACAATCTTGGAATCGTCAATTCAGGGAGTACAGCAGAACAGAAGGAGAGACCGATCTCTCACCAAGAGGTTCACATACGACCCGCGAGATCGGTACTCATCTCGCGATTCGTACTTAGCGCGATTTATACGCAAGATCGGTAGATTCTCGGTCTTTGTGCCGCGGACGAAGCGTTAGGACGAGATTCTGGGCCACGAGAACCGCAGCCACGAGTAGCGTAGTTATGTTACGAGGGGCTGACCTCGTAAGAACAATCGATGCGAAAGCAATTACGGCGCGAATCGGTACCGCGGCGTAGCGACCCGCGCTATCATTCTTCCTCCATTCCTCCCTTATTTTACAGATATGTACGATAGAGATCAAGCATCTCTCCCAATCGATTCTTTTCTTCCATCAAAACGCTCTTGTCATCGTACTTCCATAAAGCTATCATCTTTTCTTATTGTAGACCTCCCGTGTCTCTTGTCTGCTCTTTTCGCGAGATATTGTAGGAAAATAAAGAAAACCTTAGAACCATTTTTTTAAGTATTCATACACGAATGAAACAATTATGATAGCAGTCGAGCTGTCGGTATTGATGTACGGAAAAAATGATTTTGCTGAAGTATTAAAAAATTTAGTAGAATACAGATCTGAAAATAATTTTGTTAAGCAATTTTGTTAGCAAAATAATTATGTAGAGGTTGTCAAAACTTTTTGCAATATTATTATGCTTGAATTTCCTGTATAGTTATTTTGATAATTCAACAAAATTATTTTTAAATTTAAATCTATCTAAATATTTTAATTTATACTTCACTTTTATGTAGATTACTTCGGTAAACTTGTTTTTTCTGTGTAGTGGAACATAAAGATTTCACATCGAGAGAAATGTTTGGTGTATATATTCATTTTGCTGATATGTGACAAACAAAAATTTGCTTACTTTTGCATTAAAAAATTGTGCTATCCTAACAAAAATTTAGTTATTCTAACCAAAATTTTAGAATAAATTTTAGAATCACCAGATTTTGATTACAAAAATTTTATTATTCCAACGAATACAATCTTTTGATGAAAAAGAAAGTTTTAGTTGACAATATCACATATCGACAATATGAATGATTATGCGTATCAAACATTTCCGTCAGTGCTTCTCAGTTTACTATTAATTTGTTCCCCAGTTCCTTGTTAGTATCAGAAATGAGATTGCACCTACAAGTTATCAAAGGAGATAAAGTCGCCAAGTCCGTACTACGTTTACGTACCATAAATAAATCTTGAAGAAGGTGTCTTCGGTCACAGTTCCAATTATTCTCGAACTATTCCTATTCCATCTCAAATCAAATTTTAATATTTCAAGATAGATTCCTTTCACCATCCGCTTGCCGAGAAATTAATTCAAAAGGAAGGGTACAGGAAGCACACGGAGTGCGTCGGGAACTTTTACGACGACCATAATCCCATGACATAATCGTAATCCTTTCGATGTCCCACCGCGTTCGGTAGGACGAGGTAGATTTATGAGCGGCCGGACGATCGAGGCGGGTGGTGCCTTGTGCCGGAGTTAAACAGTCACATGTAGTCGAGTTTGCCTGTTTAATTAGGTGATAGGAAATCACGATTAATGGCACTGGTGGCTAATGAAACGCAGTCGTTACTGGCGAACGCCAGTTCGCATTCGGGCGACGATTTGCGTTAAGTAATTACCTGCGCCGCATCGACTGTTATATCCATTGGACTCCACTATCGTGACTCTGGGTAATTGATGTAAGAGTTAAACTGGGACTATTTTCGATGATTATATCAGGGGCGGCATCTTCGGGAGGAACGTTACCTGAACAGATAGCATGACGAAAGCGTAAAAGGGCGGCTCGTGCGAGCGTCGCGCTATTTTAAACCTGTAACGATGCTTGTAATATATCTCTTGCGTGCGTAAACTTTGGCGTGTGACGTGAGCTCGATATGTTCCATTTGAACGTTGTTCTTTTTTACGATGCACGCGAGCGATGTGTTAAGCCTGTATCAGACTATACGCGTTGGAAATTAAGAATTCAATTGGATAATTTTAATTTTAATCCATTTCCGGTTTTAAATGATTCAATTTTAATTTCCAATTTGCAGTCCTCAATCTGTAATGCATAGTGTAACGCTTTAGTACTTACTAGACTACTACCAAGTATTCGAGATTAAGGATTACGAATTGAGAATTAGAACTTATGAATTTAATTAGATGATTTTAATTTTAATGTGTTTCATTCTGTTTGGTTGAATTTAATCTTCATTTTGTAATCCTTAATCTCTAATACGTAATGTGACACGAGCTTTAGAATAAGATGAGACAATTTCGAACATGATACATTTCTGAACGAAATAAAATTTGAATCCAATTTTCGAAGTCCAAGTTTGATAACATTCTTATTGTGTGGAGGATACCGAAGGATATCAAACAGGAAAAAAATTTGACCTTTGAAAATTGGATTCAAATCTTATTTCGTTCAGAATTGTACCATCTCACCCTAAGTCCGTATCAGAAATTGGAGGTTGAGGATTGCGAATTGAAGATGAGAATTAGAAGAGAATTTGATCAATCAGATGATTTGAATTTTAATTTATTTTGTTCTAATTAGTTAAATCCTGATCTCTAATTCGCAATCCTCAATCTCTAATGCGTAACATTAAATACTACACTGTTAGAAATGTTCTTAAATTTCATTAAATTTTAAGTTACACAATTTGAACTTAATTTCATGACATTACATTAAATTTAATGTATTTATAGCTAAAAAGTATATTTGTGTATATATACATAAAATTTTATTAAAAGTACATTAAATTTCATAAATTTAATGTACACGTTCATTACATTTAAGTAATTACCGTAACTTAATTTCCAGTTAAATCATTCATTACTTTTAATTTCGTTCATAACCACGAGTTACATTTACATGCAAAGGAAGTTCGTGGTTACATTTCTAACAGTGTGGCTTTAAAGATACTGGAAATACGAGTGGTCGACGACCGCTTCTATGTTTTAAATTACTATTACATTTTTTTGTATTGTACCTTTTGTTAAAAAGATAGAATTTTTAAGTTCTTTGACTTTTCAATAATTACTTTTTATACTAATGAAATATTTAATTTTTTATTACATTTTTCTTTTCATAATAATTTATTCATTTAATCCTCTTTTAATGAATAAGAAATCTTGATGCTTCTTGTTTTAAAGCCCGTGTCATCGTCCCTCCGCAGCATAATTGAGATCAGCTCGTGGCGACAAAAGGAAAAAGAAAAGAAAAATAACCACCACGCGGTTTACTTCGAGAATAAGCTTGTCTCTCTGATGCATCGCTCGCGATTCTCGAGTTCGCTTCTCCACGTCGCGCGCGTTTTCCACTTTCGAGCGGGAGCTTCGGCTGGCGCGCCACCAAAGAGCTTGAGAGCCGGACTCGCGAGAGCCCGACGGGGATGAGGAACAATGCGATTCATTTAACTTCCATTAAATCCCCGCGAGTAAGTACACGCCGTCGTCGGTCGGCGTCATCCGATCCGTGCACTCGTTCGCTTAGAATAGGACCTCGATTACCGAGAGAAAGGCGACCGACCGGTCTACTGTGCGTCGCTAAACCCCCGAAACTCTTCCTTCCTTCCTTTCTTCCTGCCTCTCGTCATTATTCCGACATCGATCAGCACTCGGGACGTGCCATCCGTCTCTTGAACGCGCCGACCAATTTCAGCCGTATTGCCACGTATTGTGTGATTAAGATGCTCGTCGGATTTTAATAGCCCGTCTGGCAATCGGAAATCCGTCATGAAGCAACGCGCTGTAATAAACGAGACGTCTATTAATATTAAATATTGTTGTACTATCATACATTATTGCTCCGTTATCAAACGATACATCCGATAATCGCTGTAACGTCTTATCGTAACGACTTTCTTGGGAGAGATATCCCGGTATCGCGGTCGCGATTGCGATAAAACGCAATTCAACGTACGTGCATGCGCATCGGCCGCACCAGATCGTTAGATAGGAACTCGTTGCTCTTGTTTTTACCGCACGTTGCCGAGCAATGTGTGTACGGTGACACATTTACGCCCGCGATGAGCGCTCCATCGCGATAGACCTGCCTCTTCTAGACACGGCTGTAATGGCTCGATCCTACGGTTACGCATCGCCGATTCCCGGGTATCCAATCACCCAGGATAATAAATTACGTTGTAAACTCACGTATCGCCATTCGCTACGTACGCCGACGATGCTCCGGAGCTGGAATTCCACCGGCGAAAATCGATGAGGAAGAATTGTTGTAACTGATTACTGTTCCTAACTCGAAGAGAGTTATATTTCATAAATATATAGACAAATAGATAGACAAAACTACGTGGACACCTGAAAAAAATATATCATCCATTTGTTTTATTAATAAGAAATTGGCCTATTTGTCTTTAATGCAGATTCTATCCTTGTTAGAATAGAATAATGGATGTAAAATATTATTACGAGGCTCTAAAAAAATAAATCGTATAATAAAAGAAGCCGACATTGGATATGTTAAAATAGAATAATGCATGTTTGAATAATGTAGCAATTATTACAGTATTATATCTCTCTAAATCTGAATCACTGATATCAGTGCCAAATATGTCACTGGTAATCAGTGAATGAAATGTGAGATTCCTGACCTATCTAATCTTTGTTATATTATCTAACTTGTTTTAGTGCATTCAATGAATATGATATTGGAAGATTGGAATTAACGTTCAAATATCAGTATTTTTAATTATATACATTAATTTTAATTACAATGCTCAAATATTCTTTCTTCCTTTTTTAGTTGAACTTCACTGATTATCTTGTGCCAAGTATATCACTGGATAATTAGTGACTGATTCAGATTTAGAGAGGTTATATCATTTTTAACAGAACACCTTATAATTGTTTAAAAGATAGAGGAGGAAATATATTTCTCATTCCGTTTTTTACAACTACAAATAATTCAATGTACAAAACAGGCGATTGCGTTGGCCAGGAAAGATCTTGAAGTTTTGGAGAACAGAGGGCAATATTGGAAAATAGAATGAATAAGATGCTCTACTAAAAGAATAATACAACATTTTATTGGAAACTATTTAAGCATTGCATGATTATTCCAAGAAAGATAGAAAAGCAAATGATGGGTCAATCTCTTATTAAAAATAAAATAGTACATTCGCCAGGTATTTATATTATTTTGTCTATTCCCTATACAACATATACAGAGCCCTTGAGACCTTCCCAGCTTGTATTTTCCTCGCGTTCCCGACCCTTTGATCAACGTAGAGCAATCGACTCTGTTCTTATTCGAAGTAGTCTCGTTTGCAACCCTGCAAATTGCCTTCGTCGGGACATGTTCGTGACACGTTTCGCGAATCCGTAATACCGTGCACCTTGACCTCGCGACACCCGACGCTCACGTGAACGTGATTGCGTCTTCGCCGTCGTTAAATTGATCGCACGTGCCATTAATAATCGACCGTGAACGCGACTTGTGCGCTATACACAGCTATCATAGATAGCTCATAGAATTTTTGGATCGACGCGACTCTTCGTTTCTTTTCTCGAGAAAATATTATAAAATCAAAGCTGCTTTTAAAATTTGCCTGAAGACCTATGATCTTCAATTAAGTTCTCAATCTAGCTTCTCCCCTCCCTTATGAAAAAATATTATTGAACTCGCGAAAAACTATTAGACACTCTTTAAACAAACGGCTTCCGAAATCAAATTTGAATAATGAAGGAGCACAAAAACCTACGCAGGGTGACAAATATATTGTGCAATAAATATATTGATTTACTTTACATATAGACAGGACTATACATATCTTTTTGAGGTCTTGTCAGCGATTTTAATATGTGATACGGTATGATTTATCCATTGGTGTTTCTGTTCGACTCATAGAATCCTGTGAGAGTCTGAGATGCTGGTGGAATTTCAAATTAAGTAACAATAATTTTCAATCGTATTGTATTATAATGAGACAAAGAGAAAGAAGAATCTTTTGGTAGACAGTTATGTTATTATAAATATTTTGTAGACGACAATTTTGTAAGTAGTGATTAATATGTGTATTTGCGATACTGAGGATAACCAGGTATATGGTTGAAACGTTTATCAGGATATATGTAAAGTAAATTAATATATTTATTGCATTGTCACTCTGTGTTGGCTTTTATGCTCCTTCATTATTCAAAAAACTATTAGGACGAATGATGTACAAAAGTATACTTGAATGGCTTTCCAATGATTTCCAATAGTTTTTTTTCGCGTTCGATAGTATTTTTTCATAAGGGCCTCCACTTCTTCTTAATAAACCATTTTTTTTCATGCTTTTTTATTGATTAGATTCATAAATATGCTGATTTGTTGGACAAAACTATTAATAGTAATATTTCATCAGCATGTTTATGAATCTAATCAAATAGGTGAAATAGGTATCATGTTAATCATTTCATTAATTTATCTTATTAAAAAGACAGCAACTTCACGTGCCAAGTACTGTTAACAGTTGCTATCTATCGTTTCAACGATTTACAAGATCGCACTACAGAACGCTTGTTTAAATAACCCTTCTCTATTTTTTTAAACCTGTGACGCTTTGGCGTCCTAGGATTTCAGCTCCAAAAGCTCATAGATAAACGCGCTACTAAAAGTAAACCGAACATCGCCAGACGGCGATTTCAGGGATCGGTAACGAGTTTAACAAACTAGTTTCCGTGCAAGGTGCCGTCCCTTCCGCGTTCCCGTCCTTGAGAGAGAGATAGATATAGAAGAGGAAACGAGAGAGAGAGAGTTCTCTCTTCGTGCTCTTCTTCATCTTCTTGTTTCCTTTGAAAAAAGAAGCTACAGAGGTGCGCTACGGGAGAGACGGAAATTGAGAGATCCAATGAGATCCAGGTAGGAGAAAAAGGAAACCCTCCTTCTCCTCCTTAACTCTTTGATGGGCTTTTTGCAGTTTGTGCACCGTTCGGAAAAGAGGCCTTCGGAACCACGTCGAGCGCCATGCAATTAAAGAAAGGCACTTGTTAAGCCTCGCTTAAGAAAGGACCACTTAAGCGATACGATAAGCGTGCAGCGGTGTACGCTCGTATATTTAAATCGATTACACTTGTTTTGTACACCAACGGCCTTATTCACTTAACGCTAGGAGGAAAAAGGAGAAAGAAAGCGTCATATTCGCGTCGCTTTCGTTAAAATTTGCGAGCTATATATATATATATATATATATATATATATATATTTAAATTCAGTAGGCAGATCGCCCTATATCGTTAATTATGCTATTCGCGTTTATCTCGGATTTGCGCGAGCGACACGTAGAAATTATTTCTGTGGTCCAGCCGCTCTCGAACGAACGCGTACATCGTTCCTTAATTGCTCACGCTTTTTGCGACGATATTAATAAACGCGTGCCGGCCGAATGACGCGCGTTATTCGCCAGTACGGTGCTTAATTGCCGACAGCACCCGGCTTCGCGATGCAGTCGTCACGTCGGGTCGTCGTCCCATGACGATTCGCACGCGTGGATTTATCCGCGTGCACGCACGCACGCACATAACATATACGCCGTGCACTAATTATTCATGTAATACCCACCCGTCACCGCCTCTTTGCATAACCTTTGCGACCTGCGACTAGCATTCGTGAATCGTGCAGTGATTATACGTGCATCTTACCTTTCCGTTAACGAGATGGTTTACGCGAAAAAAAAAAATGGTTGCAATTTATAAGCATAATTTAACTATAATTTATAGTAATTTTTTGCGCCAACTGTATTTTTTAAATATAATTATATGCTATAGATACCTATAATTATTAATTATAATGAAAATATTAGATAAACCGCTCGTATAAATTTCACAAGATAAGGGGTTCCTACCAGGTCATTATAATAAATGAGCTTTAAAGATGTAAACATTAATCCTTTAAAAGACAATCTAATTATAAGTACGATGGTAACAATATTTCCAGATGTATAAGATGGTTGTGTCTTTCGAATATACAACCATCTTATACATCTGGAAATATTGTTACCATTGTGATGTATATTGTTACCATACTTATGATTAGACTGTTTTCTTTTCTGATCATTTTGACTACCCTTTCTCGTTGTTAACCAAAGAATTGGTTTGAATCTATATTTTATGTACGTTTTAGAATTTGACTCAGTATAACATGGTTGAGTTAGTAACGCATATTGTGATTGTAGATGAGTTGATCGGATTAATATAATACTTTTGTATACCGTCACCGAAATTAATTTATAAGGTTTTAATATATTCTTATAATTAATTGTTAAGTAATTAATTGTTTAATATTTGTTTTTATTTATTTTTAAACACAGCTGAAGAGGACTAAGTACGGTTGAAACGTTCCGTGAAATGATAGAAAAAGAATAATAAAAGATTAATGTTTACATCTTTAAAGCTCATTTATTGTAATGACCTGGTAGAAGTCCCCTATAATTATTATTGCAAATTATATTATTATAACTATATTATTATTATTATTACAATTATTATTATTATTATTATTACTAACACCTTAAAGTCTCAATTATGGATCAAGTCATAATTATGAATTAACTTTCAAAATTAAATATTTTATAGATATACATATAGGTATATTAATAAATTATAGAAATTTTCTATTGTACATTTTTTAATGTTTTATAATTATTATAATGTAAAATCACTTTCTCAGTCATTGCTGATATTTAAAAAAGAAGTGGAATGTTATTGTAATTCTTTAATAATTTCTTAATATTATGATACTTTTACAGTAGATCGTACTTAGTACACTATTACATTGTATAAGTTAATACAATATGAATTTTATTATTTTATTGATATAAATAATTTTACATTAAAGAAATTTTTTAATGAAATAATATTTGCTAATCCATAATTAGAATTTATATATAGGCTGATATTCTTGATCGATTCTTATTTTAAGACTGTCTTAAATAATGTCTTAAGATGTTAATACAGCTGATTGGTTATTTCATAACATTTTAAATATAAAAATTGATTATATGAATAGTTATAAGCATTTTTAAATATCCTTCCAAAATTCGCAATCGATTCATTGAACATAGAATTTTTCTTTAAAAATATAATATTTACTGCTTACATTGATATTAACAATCTTTTTAAATGTTTGCTCATTAAATTTTAACGAGTTATTGAAGGTGATTTTAATTTAATAAAATGACTCATAAGCACAGAAATCATCTTATAACAGCAATTAATATCGTCTTTAATTAATACTATCATCTTATAAAAGTAATATCTATAAAGCTGAAATTTATAGCCATAATTATTTTACCATGCAATTATCACAAATACCAAACATTTCTCTCAGCGACATCTCCTTTGAATCCGTATGATTTCGGAATAAGAACCGACGCCTATGAATCATCAAAGATATATTTAATTTTTTATCCAGCCGAACTTCTATATCTTCCTTAATTTCGAGAAATAAACGTACGCGCGGCATCATTAAATTAAATCACCTTCTACAGCCAGTTGCAATTTCAACGGGTTGATGCATTCACTGTGGTTTATTAAAACTGTACTCTATGCTCACTTACGTCTGCGATACCGTTGATCGCCCGCAATTAGTATTCGTCCAGTCGCCGCGTACCGGTCCGTTTTCCTAAATTCGCGCGGTTCTCTCAACGCTCCATCTCGAGTAATTAACTCGTTTAATTAACGCGGGGCTACGCGACTGATAAGAGCGGCGAGTCCGCGACTCGTTTACGCGCCACGGAATTCCATCGTCGCGCAACACCGACTATTCTTGACTCTGCGTTGACTTACGATAAGAACATGTCTGCCGAGAACACCAGAGAACGTACCATCCACACCAGCCTCTCTTTTCTTCCTTATTCCTTCATAATCTCAATATTCTCATGAGAACATTTTCTCTTATCGCCTGTCAAACACATCTTCCTATCATTTTGCGTTTTTTATTTATGTGTATGAATTGTTATACATAAATTATCAATTCATTATTTTCTCTTTCTTCCTTTCTTTCGAAAAATCCAAGGCCAAATTCATAGTCCATTCTTATTTCTTAAGGAATATTTTAATCATCTCAAGGAATATTTTAAGATGCTAATACGATTCTGTGATTACACTCGAATATTTTATTAAATGATTACATTTTAATTATGTAAATTAATTCTGCATAATATAAAACTTGTAGTTGGCTGAATAATCGCCATTATGTTTTTCTTTGAGTGTGGTTTATGATATTAAAGATTATATAAAATATTATAGTTTAGTTATTGTACAATTATAAAATAAATAATTTATTCAGTTATATACACGGACAGAATTTTCTCTTAAAATTTATCCTGAAAATTTGCTTAATTTTTACCCTGAGAATTTACCAGTAAAATTAAATTTACAATATTTTATATTTTATTGTAGTTTTATTAATGAATAAGAAAGACTTGCATAAAATTCTTTGAAATACAATGTTATTAAGAAAAAATTTAAGAAAAAATTCAAGAAAAAATTCCTTCCGCTTACATTAATTCTACATATAATAAAATAAAATTTATATAGTTGTCATATCTTTTTTTCTAACTTTATAACATGACATTGTACTTAGGATAATCTTAAATGAGAATCGGCTATGAATAACGACCTAAAATTCATTCTCTATTTATTATCAAGTTCATCGTCCGATTTAACAAGGTATGAACCAAAACATGCGCAATGCGAACCGAATTAATGATCGAGAAACCCGTTCTTGTTTTGTCGGGGTGTTGCACACCTTACGGTTTTCATCGCGCGTAACGTGGGCCTGAATAGTTAAATAATAATTAAAGAGTTTCTAGACCAAGGTGATTTTGTTGATTTTTTTTTTCTTTTTTTTTACTTAAAGCTATGTGCAAACTCAATTACGCATAACGCTTCGTGAATCTTCGTGGGCGTCGGCGAGGACAAACAACCACCGTGGGCAGCGGATGATTTATTAAATTCTCGTTTCTCTCGTCGGTATTTTTTAACGAGACCATATATTCGACGCCCACACACCTTTCCGAGTTGCATATTTCATTCGCTTTTTCCGTGCGCGTATTTTTGGAATTCAACAAGTTTTTTTTTATCGTTAAATCCATGCTTTATACGAGAGAGAGAAAAAAAAAATATATATATATATATATATAAAATAGATCAATTTTCCGAAAGATATATTCTTCACTCGTGATAGCTGACGAGTTTGAAAAATGCAAAAGCAGTGTTGTTTACTTCATAAGTCACGAATCCACTCGAGTTTAATGGATTCGAGCGTGAAGGAGTTAATCGAACCCACGACGATCACTCCCGACTTGGTGCGTTTCTTGGAGCTTGGTATGTATTAAGGGCGGAGTTTCCGTATCTACTTTAGATAGACGGCCCCAGCCATCGTTAGCCCGAATGTACTCGTTATTTAGCCAGTTTAATGGGTTCGAGCGCCTCATCCAGCGCCGCTTAATCGTAATCCATCCACGCTGCTAGCGGAAAATGGTCGGCGCGGGTGGGAATTTACGCCCCGGTTTATGTAGATACATTTTTGCATCCGAGAGATTTACAACTCGCCGCGACGGTCGATCGTCCCGAGGAAATTTTCGCGAGTTACGCCACGAGACGTAATAACGAAATTGGGTTGCCACGGCCGAACAAAAAGGGGTTGTTTTCGAAACTTTTTGCGTCTTCGTTCGTCATCGTCCCTGACATCTCCTCGCTATAGTATAGGAATGTTTTCTCGTTGGCCCAGTATCGCTCGAAGGTGAAAGATGTAACATAAACCAGTCACGTCGGCGCGATGGTCCTGTAAACTGAAAGAAGGAAAAAAGTTGACATATCGATCGACGGCGCGCCCGTTGCGGAAATGTATTCACGGCGAGCGATAGATAAATCACATTTAAGCTTTAATGGCACACGAGCGATGCGCGGAGCGTTTTAAATACGCTGAATATTTTAGATTAGGGCGGGCTTGGTGCTCGATCAGTTTACGTGACGAATTTTAATTCCCGGAAAATAATCCGATCCGCGAAACTTTATTTTATGGTTTTGCGGACGAGCTAATAAATAATTAACGAACGTCGCAGCGAGCTGCTCGTTAAGCGTCGCGAAAAAAAGGGAAACTCGCAACGACGAGAGTTTCCGGCGGCATTTCGCGCTTGCTTTACCGCAAATTTATATTCTGAAATGTTATTTTCAAATGGCTAGATTTTTTTAAATCTTTGAATCAAGCGCAGATCAATTTTTTATTTTGTAATACTATTATTTTTAATTGAATTCATTACATTAAATTAAAAACTAACATAAAATTTAGTAACATTTATATATATATATATATATATCTAAAATTTTTATTTAAAAAATGACATATTAATTTGAATTTAAAAGAGATTTTATTATAAAATATTTTACTATTAGTTGTTTCTAATATTGATTTGTTTCATTTTTCTAAAATTTAATAATCAGTATGATTTATTATCTAAAATAAAAATCTTTTTACGTAAAGCATATAAAATACATTTTTTTTAGTATTATATTATGTTATTTTTATAATTTTTGTCAGTTCATTCCATTGGATAAAATGCGAGGCAATAAAATGTGATATGCACCATAATTTTTTCATTTATTGGATTTTTCCAGCTAACCCTGGCGAGTATTATTTTTTAAATAAAAAAATAAAAGATATTTAATAGTGCACCTGAATTTTTCTGACGATTATTCAGATATTCAGCGAATTGGCTATTGCGCAATCGTGATTTCAGTCAAGTATTTCGAAAACAAATATCGATTCGAATGCACAAACGCCAGCAAACATCGTTAGACCATGCGCAAAAGCCGCATTGTGGACTAGGAGCGAGCAAGTATACGAAAAATGTATGTGTGTTGCGAGTCCAAAATAGAAGTCGATCAATACCATGTGCAAAATGCCTAGCATCGACGTAACCGCCGGTGTGATACCAGCGTATTTCTCCATCCGCGAATCATGATACTCTCTCTCGAACGTGGCGAACGCAAAATCCCCTGCGTGTCGCTTTATTCATAAATCTCTGTCTTTCTCTCCGTCCAAAAATATTTTATTCACGCGCGTAAATCCACGAATGTAGGATACATCATACGGTACAGTTAATAGCGCTCGTGATATCGCATTACACTTGAATCGGACGTCCGTACTCGGCGCATTAATCCGTATTAACTCGCGAAACGACGTGCATCCAACGGCGCGTGGATCCGTTACTCGTCTGCCTTCTCGCGGTCTCGGCTCTTCATCCTCGGATAAATAAAGCATTCATTAAACATTCATCGAGTATTTCCTTTCCTGGTGTATATCCAGCCGGCCGGTGCGAAATCCCTGACTAGCAAACTTGATTGCACGAGTCCAATCGCGCGCGTCAGGCATTACCGCAACATCCTTTCCGACACAGCCGTGTGATCTCAAATGGGTGGATCAGATAGGAAGTAATAAGACCAAAAGTAAATTAAACGAAACTTGAGAAGGAAGAGGAAAAAGACAGCCGGTGGCGGCAGTGGCGACCATTCGATCGATCGGTGCGAGCGACGATCCGCGACGGATGTCTCGATCGCGATCGATCTGAGATTACATCGCGCGGAACGGCGAAAGATGCCTTCCTGAGGAGCGTACTGAGTCGCCAGCAGCTCGCAGCTCTCGGAATTCAACGTGGCGGGTTTCGCGGTAGCCGTAAACAATGGCTCGGCGGAGCCGCGCTACTACGTGGACCATCTGCACCGGCAGCACGTGCAGCTGCAGCAGCAGCAGCAGCAACAGCAGCAACATCAGCAGCAACAACCGTTGCGCTACCCGATGCAAATGCAGATGTTTACCGGCCACGTGCCAACCTTGGCCGCGAAGGAGACCGTTCTCGAGCCGCCGCTACGTCGCGACGATCTTGTCTATGTTCACTGCGCGTCGGAGGATGAGGAGGTTCCTGAGGACGAGGAGGAAGAGTCCAAGGGTCTTACCAGGTCTAGGTCGTGGCTCTGCTGCCCCAATGATCGCCGACCCGATAAGACCGTGCCCATACAGGTCGAGGCCAATAAGGACGTGCAAAATGCTGTAAGTTTTCCCGAAGTGGCCTTAGACGATGTAGGTGAAGGAAAGGACGCAAGACTAGAGAAAAGATAGGGAGGAATCTGTATTCAGAGATAAATCTATGTGCTTTAACACAGTTGAAGCTCAAGGTCTACGTTAGGAAATGAATGTTCACATAAAGGAATCCGATAACTATCACGTCCGTCGAATAAATTTCGGAAGAGATAGATAGATAGATAGATAAAACGGTTGTTAGAAATTCTAGGGCAAGCTTTCTAAGAGCAAATTGTATTGAAATTGGGAGAAAACTAGTTACGTAACAGACGATGAATAAATGGCGCAATAAAGGTTAAGTGGAAAAGAGAAGATGTATTGATAAAAGTAAAATGAAGAAGAAATAAAGTGAATTACACTATTAAATATCAAGGAGTAAAAATAACTCAACTCCTTGAGTTACATAATATTTTGTTGTTTTCAACATGTCGAAATATAAATCAATTTATTTCCATGTTTAATTTCGAAGCAAATGACGTCCATATTAAGGTATACATTTAAATAACAAACTTTTAAGTCAAATTTAATACATTTTCTTGAGTTAAATTGTTTAACTTCATTGTTTTAATTAAGTTAACAATAAAACTGAATAGGAGACCTACACGGAGAGAATTTTTTCTTAGAGTTTACTCTGAAAATATAATAGTCGTGGGACAACATTGTATTTCCAAGAATTTTAATCTCTCTCATTCATTAATAAAACTACAGTAAAATATAAAATAAGTTTGATTAATTCTACTGAAGTACATAGTAAAAATATTTAAAATATTATATTATATCTACCACAACTACCATATTTTCGGGATAAATTTTAAAACAAAATTCTCTCTGTGCAGAAATGAAGAAAAGTAACTCAAATTAAATATCAATTAACAGTGTAGAATACAATGAATAGATCCCTATAAAAAAAAGTATAGATATAAATATAAGAAAGTGGTTTTTTTTGTAGATTTTTAATCTACTTAGATATATTTATTCAAATTTCAATAGATGCACTATATTTTTGTTTAATTTTCGAAGTGTTCCTCAACGAAATTTTTAATAACTTTATCGTGTTCAGAAAGTCAAAATCTACAAAAAACATTATTTTTTTTATACGTTTTTGGACAAAAATCCACTCTTTTTAACTTTCTCTTTATCGGGAAAGACAACTTTCTTGATTTTCTCGTCCTGAAGATGTTACCATATCTGATATCACTCCTCGTATCTGTCGCGAGTACGGGGGATTTTTGGAACTGATTTATCGCGTGATGCTGACTTTTTCCATTCGCACTCGCGATATGACGTCACGTCCTGACATATGCCGTCAGGAAAATCTGTCAGCAAGTCGATACACGACAGTCAGGCAGGCAGGCATTGCTCTTTTCAGATCTCCGCGGTTTTGCAGTCTATCTCGCGGGCGACGATAAATCATCGCGTCGCCGCCGTCAGTCATACAAACGAAAACACAAAAGAACTTTTACTCGATAAATTGCACGTCAGTCATAATGAGAGTGGACAAATCCAATGGCGCTTTGCCTTTTCACAAATAATGAATTTTGCGGATCTCTTTCATTGATTGTCCTGCATATTAATTGAAAAGGCTTTGCATTCTATTCTACGTCAGTTTTACTGCAACAAAAGTGAGAAAATAATTACTGTCAAAGAGACTGAAATTCTTTTTCAATCTTAACATAAATATAAAGCATCTCTACAAATTGACATACGTGTTCTACGTATCTAATAAAAATTAAATTAGGAAGTTTTATTGAAAAATAATAAAAGAATAATCAAGGTACAGTCGAATCTCCGTAAAGTTAATCTTCATTTTTGTTTTAACTTCGCATTTGTTTACTTTTACGGAGGTCGGTCCCGACAAGTTACTCTTATAGAAGTTCGACAGTATCTAGACTCAATGAAAAATAATATATAATCTGTCTTTTAAATTGCGGTACGATGATTTTCAACAGAATTATGAGCAATCAAAGTCAAAATAATCTTTCACTTAATTGGCGAGTAACTCAGTAACAAAATATCGTAGAAATATTAAAAAAAAAAGATGTTGCAAGGAAAACTTCAAACTTTCATGTCAGATAGTTCATGTCGAAAATTTTTGCAAATTTTTTTAGGTGCATGACCAGCTCACAAAGAAAATGAGAAGAAAATTCTCCATCTTTTTCAGTTCGTAGTTTTCTATATGTAAAAATTATCGAATTTACAGAAACTAAAAAAATATAGTAACCTTTTAAAAGTACAAATTTTAAGTTTTAAAATTCTTTTTTTTTAAATTGTTGATTTTTAACGAAGATATCATACAATACAATTTTGATCTAAAACAAAATGACAATACCTTTCTTTCCAATTCAGAAGGCAATTATTTACCTATAACAAAATATTACACCATTTGTAAACGAGATATTGCACTTTGCTTTACTAGTAATAACAGAATGAACAAAATTGAGCAATAAATTGATGCAAGCGAGTCAAATGGACAGCTTGTACAATTTACAGTGCTATCTGTTGAATTCACTGTGTAATTACCTACAAGCAGCAAAAACATTTGTTCCAATTATCCTGCACAGTTAGTGATTTATGTGTTATTTGTACAATAATTTTACATATAAAACTTGTATAATTGTCACTTTTATAATAATTGCTACTACTATTTTTCTCTGAGTGTAAGCAATACGATTAATCGTTTTCGCAAAATTAACAGAGTCTACGAAAAGTTATCGCAGTCATTTTCGTTTATACGAATTCTTAAAATTCTTAAAGATCTGATAAGCTAAAAAAAGAACAATTTAAGACTGTTGACTTTTCTAATTTATCATCATGTACAATTTTACTGCGTAATACGGAAGCAGATTAAGGTTTAGTTTCACACTTCCACGTGCTTCTAATATTTATGGCGTGTTTCCTAGGGCATCACACTCTCCTCTTATTGGTGTCTCCACGGACCTGACGTTTCCGTGCACACCCTCAGTTTTTCGACAAATTTCTCCCGAGCTAATCTCATGATGGTTACGGCTGACGGAAAACTTCCGCCGCTTCTTTTTTTCCCGCAGGAGATGTAACTTCTGCGAAAATTACTTCCAAGTAATATCCGATAAAATGATTCAAGTGAGGCTATCGCCAGCTGGAAACGCAGTCTGGATCTTTTTCAAAGATATATTTGCGGTGTTAAATTACGCTTCAAAAGCATAGACCATCGAAAGCATTTTTATAACGCAGATAAGTTATTTTTACATTTTCTCAAATGGTTTTCGTTATTAATAGAACATATTTTATCTTTATAGAGATAAAATTTCTGTCGAGATAAACTTGGCGCCGTGCTTTGTATAAAGCACATTTTTCATCTCAAAATTAGACACAATATTTAATCCTTAACTGTGGACATTACATACTAGTAAATGTAAAGTTCTGGAAAAACTTCTATTTTTAAATAAAGAAAAAGAGAAACAAGTACAACGATTCTCCGTTTTGTATACATATTTATCGCTGTAGTTTCTTACATTTTTTTTATCATTAATGGTGCACAGAATCATGTTTTATCATTTTTTTTTTTTGACTGAAAAATTATTATAATTCCAAATAGGTTTTTTAACAAGATGTGTTAAAAGAGGAAACCGGACTTCGTCTTCCTTGGAGAAAAATCGGAGAAATTTGAGTGTGAAATTTTGCTTGTGCCAAAAAAAGAGATTCAGATTACAAACAGAGGATTAAAACATGGAGTGCAAAAGAAGATAATATGCGAACGTGGAGCTGCTTGTCGAAGATCGACTAGAGAGAATCGATCTTCTTGAGGCGAACGAACGAGTGAGTTCTCGAGCGGTGTAAATCGCGATGGGAAAAGGGCGCGGTGAGAGAAATAATCGCGAAACACCTCCGCGGTTTCGTGCCACGATCGCGGAAACGATCGACAGCGGCGGCTGCACCGTCTCGTGTGGCGATCGCACTAAATTGCATCGACGACGAGGGAGCCTGGTTTTCTGTAATGGATCTTCGCTCACGCGTGGCTGGCAAAACACGCGCGAACCGTGAAACCAGCAAACGCCTACCGTTGCATTCCACGGTACGTTCCGTGGCGCACAATTGAGGCATTTGCTAGGAACATCGCAACTGCCAGCCAGGTCGCATACCGTCGTAAAGTTCAGCCGAGAGGGCCATATCGTTAACGTTTATGAGTTGGTTGACACCGACGAATACCCGGCTAAGTCTATACGACATTGCACGCGATAAAGCCGATAGACGTCAGCGCAATTTCGCAGATGCTTATCGGATGCGCTCGAGGATAATTTATCTCTGAAAGCCAAACAGGGGAAAACTTGTAAAAAATCTGAAGGAAAAATCGAGAAGAAAATATATTGTAAGCATAAAATCTTGTAACAACTTAGAGAGAAAAAATTGATAGTTTCGTAACGCAGATGGATGTCTCGCGTTACTTTCTTATCACAAGTTAATTTAGTTGAAATTGAAACTGACGTCAAGGATAAAAATGTTGCTATTTTAATGTTGATTATTTTTGGTATTTAGATAAACAAATAAATAAAAATTGTGATGAAACTTTTTATCACTCTGTATACTTATAGTCTGTTCATTATTTGGATCGATGTTACTGTTAATATCTCATTTATATTCCTAATTAATATTAATCAATGCAGTTTATGTGCATCACGTTACTATACCGAATTTAATCTTCTTCGAAAAGCAGATCAATGAAGCTAGCATGACATTCTATTAATATAAAAAAAATAATGACAGTTTTAGTAGCACTTTTTATAGTTCTACAGTTCTACTTAAAAATAAAAAAAGTTCCGCATTTTTTATACGAAAAAACCAAATATGAATGGCGTGAACTCTGCTAGAACTGTCGCTAAAACTATAAACTCGACACTTTCTTAAAATGTCGTGTTCGTTTTCTACATATATGTAAAATGTATAAAAATTGGAAATTGTTGGAATTCTGTTTTCAAAATGCATATATAAGTAGATTTTTGGTAGAGTCGGGAATTGTTACTAAAAATGCTAATAATTTATCATTTTCTTGTACTTTAAAGGAAAACTGTCATGCTAGATTCGCGAAGTTAGCACGTTATATTTTCATATTAGGTTTTTTCACATAAAAAATGCGGAACTTTTTTTATTTTTAGGTAGAACTGTTACATAGAACTATGAAAAGTCTTACTGGAACTGATTTTTTTTTTTTTTATATCAATGGAATGTCATGATAGCTTCACAGATCCTCGAAAAGCAGCGCCTTTTCAAAAACGCAGACACAAAAGACGCTTCGCTACGAAAGCGCAAGAATCGTACGATTGTATTTCGATTTAGAAATAGCTTTGATGCTTGTGCTGTGCATCAACGAGAAAAAGGTATCACCTCGACTCGCTGGACCGCGAAAATATATCCCACGTCTTCCATTTTTCTGTTCACCCTCTCCCGTTTTTTCTCGCCTCGCTTCTTTTCCGTATATCTTACCCACGCGCAGTATAAAGACATCATCATTTGTATGCAGCTGGTTCTTTTCGATGTAGGTTAATGGTATATGGACCTCCACGAAGGTTTCTCTGTTGCTCGATGCCTCTGGCAACTGGCTCACGCGTGCATTTTTTTTTATTATTATTATAACACGGAAAGTTACTTCGCAGACGCAATCTACATTATTACACAGAAAATATCGATGAGAATTAAGAAGAATGTGACACCTACGATACGGAAGAAATTGGATCAGCGAATTAATAAGGATTTTTAAGTAAAATGAAAATTGCGAAATATGATGAAAACAAAAATTACAAAAAATATTTTAAAATTTCCACTTTCTGAATGAATGAAGATGATCGCGACAGGATTTTTTGCGGTTCGCCAATCGATTCGATTCATCATTTCGAAGTGAATATTACTTCGTACTTCGTACGAAACGCTCCGGATGTCTCGCCTGCAAAAGAAAAAAGTAAAATAAAAATTATATCTAAATTAATTGCTGGCGGATGGTCCGGTGTGTCCGAAGGCGAGTTCGGTAATCGAATCTCTTGCTCGTGACCTTACTCGCCGATGAAACTGCAAACCGCCGCACGGCCGACCGGCTTTGTAATTGAATCCTTGATTGCTTTTTGTTTGAATTACACTCCTGCCGTCGTGTCTCCCTGTTTGCACTGGACTGACACACGCACTTGTGCACCCCTGACCTTAACCGAGCGAGAAGATCCTCCGTGAATGAAACATCGCGAAAATTGCGAGGCACGTGGTAACATGAAACGTTTCCTTCCTGAGAGTCCAGTTGTATCAGATTTGCCTAAATGTATAAAGTTTATAAAACGATCCCTAAACGCTCAATATTATTATACAAATATTTTGTACAGTATCGATTTACAGTACCTCCTTCCAAACAATCTCTGAATATAGTCTTCAAATAATCAATACATACAGAAAAATATCATTCTATTGATAAAAAAAGTGATTATTCACTTTACTTTCTTTCTTTTAAGTAATAGTTATCTTTAACAAAGAATATTTTTTATAATAATCTCAAAATATACTTATTACAAATTTTAGAAGAAACTTATTATTATATATTCGAAACTAGAATTTTTTTTAACTCTTTGTTTAACGCACGTTTTTATGTTTGTCTTTATTGCACAGGAATATATCCTGACAGTATTCAAGTGTTCCTAATTTTCTGTAAAATGCACTGATTAAAATAAATGTATAAAATCTTTATTTTAGAGGATCTAAAGAAGAGTTCAATTTAATCAAAGTTGTCAAAAATTGTAAATTGCAAAAAAAAAATAACGAATAAAATAACAAATTTTTCGAACTATTACGAAAATTACAAATATACTTTTTAAAAAAATTATTAATAGTATTTAATATAAAAATAAAAATAAAGGGACTAAAGGAATGAACTATTGAAGGTCTATATTTTAGTTATAATAAAAACATGTGTCAAAATATTCCCGTGCAAGTATGTTTATTTCGACAAATGAAATTGCACAATTTTTTATAGAAAAAGCACAATTACTAACGCTTTTTCGCACAAACGGATGATGCTAGATAGGGAAAAGTATACGTTAAACATTTAACTTTTATCTCCTTCTACATCAAAATCCCTCACCTTCCTGTTTCTACAAATGCTGTGCAATTTTCAAACGTTCTGGGTACGCTATACCCCATACAGTAACTGAAAGTTAAAATATTTTATAAAATTAATCGAAGAAGAGGCTTTAATAAGCAAATCGAATTTGTTTTAATTTAATAACCTGATTGAAGTATTAAACTTCACTAGGATTCAAAATTATATTAGGTGTTGGAATTAATTCGTAGCGTTTTACAAGTGATGGGAAGTACTTTCATTAATGTATTTTTTAATGCTCATGTGAAATAAATAACATTCTTTCATTAAAAAACGCTACGAATTAATTCCAACACCTAATATTTTAAATCAATTTAAAGCTAGTTATGAACTTAACATAGACTTATGGAGATACAAACTTTTGAAATACTTAAAACAAATAATTATTTACGTATAGCGTGTATTATTCTGTGTTTAACATTGTGCAATAATATTGATCGTCTATATAAGGACCGCTTAAGCGCCCAGTGACTGTCTATCAACATTTCGATTTTCAATATTTTTTATTAATTACAAGCGAAAGAATACAGCATAGAGAACTGAAGATGCAGTATAAGTTCTCCCTTCTGGCTCGCGAGTTTAGGATTTTGAGGGTTTTGGTCCACATGTCGGTACCGGATCTGTGCCACAAGTGCCACTATTACAATGAGGTGGTGCCATCACGCAGGGTCTGCCATCGGGACAAGACGGTGCATCTTCACAGTTTTTCCCTGGCAGGTGAATGTATTCATCATCCTCCGCCACGACCGTTGTCGAGAGTACGACGGCAATAACCATCAGCAGGGCGATAATTGATTTCATCCTTGATCGACTTTGTTCACCTGTCATGCGAGACTATGAAACATTATTGTGCAATATGATGACATCATAAAATAATGATGACATTACGATGATATTATAAAATAATAATGCGAATAAAAAATGCGACAAATAAGTAAAATTAAAAAATCAACTAATTAATAATAATTTAATTGAGAAACTGAAAGATTGAAATGAAAAAAAATTACAAGATGTCTTCCACTTGAAACGACGATGTGACAGCGAAACGCAATTTATGTTGTCATGCAGAAAATAATGAAGCAAATTAAGAATATGATATATAAGAAAAATAGGGGAGGACCAGCGAGTTAATAAAAGATTAAAAACTTTTAATAAGGTGAAGTTGCGAACTAAAATGAAGAAAAATTACACAAAATACTAATAGCTGTGTCCAAAATTATTAGACACCCTGCACTCTAACTAATTAATACATTCTAAAAAATATACGTGTGGCTTTAATACTATGTGGTGTCTACATAATGTTCACTGTGTTGGTGTTAAATGTTAATATTAACGGTGAGAATTATATGGACATGTAGTGTTAAATCCACATCTGTACTTTTTAGAGTGTATTAATTAGTTTTCTAAAAAATGATGAATTACTTTTCTTTTTAATAATTTCTTAAAATTAGTTGAGATCCATGCATATATACTTCCTTGTAATTTATCGCGTATTTGTAAAAATTTCATCCTAGTATGACATAGTTTTTAAAAAATACATATCATAGATTAGGGATCTACAAAGTCCTGACCTCGACCCGATTGAACGTTTACTAAAGAAAAACGTTTTTTGTAATTAAAAATGCACTTCGAAGCACAAATTGCGATTATGAAAGAATGAGGACGGAATTCACTTGTAAAAACCTAGTAAAGTTTTTAAAAAAAGATTGCAAACATTTTTTTAAGACAAAAGAGAAGTATAATAAAATATTAAATATTCATATTTAATACTAATTTGATTGTGTGATTGATATATTAATAAATAAATCTGTACAAACTTTTTTATTTTTAACAAAAATAATACCGATTTATACCCTCGATAATGAAAAATAACAAGAAAACAAAACGAGCACATTTTTTTGTTTTTATTTTGATGTACACTATATGTCCATACTAAGAATTATGAAATTTAAGACTTAATAATTTTGGCTGTATTTTCAGTATTTATAAAGATGACTACGACAAGATTTTTCTCGATTTGCCAAGCGATGCGATGTTACCTGAGTTTTGAGCACAAAATCTACGTAGCACCAACGATATTTCAGAAATGAATGTTCACATTACCGCTCAACCGACGCGTTTTTATCTGTTACGACCTACCCCTCGCTTCCTCTTCACAGATCGCTCTTTGATTACGTGATCCGATAATCGCCGATGTCTCATAACGTCCGATACGGCTGGTTGCGCGTGAGAAGGACGCCCGTATTTGGATGCGTTATTTTACGCACTTCCCGCGTGAATAAGAAGAAATCGCGATTTTCCGCGGGAAGAGGAAGTGAATGGACGGACAACGTGCCCTGATCTACGCCGTTGATAATTCCACCGTTTAATTTCCTCTACAATAACTGAGAGATTTTGCTCAATTCACGGAAATGATCCCTCAGCAAAATTACATAACCGAGTACAAATGAGCAAACAGATCTGACTCACGCTAAGTTGTCTGCGCGTTATTTTAGCATATTAAGCCTTCCATGATGATTGCATCTATTTGCGATAAGAGCTGCATTGAATTAATTCGATTGGATTGATCTGTGAATCATAAGAAGATGTAAGACTCTCATTTATATTAAATATTATACGTTAAACGAAATTAAGACTTTAGATCTCAATCTGTAATTAATTTTTAAATTAATAGGTGCATAGCACTTTTTTTTTATGCAGAACTTTTTAGAAACTTTTGTTCTGAAAGGAAAACAAAAATATTTTTCAAATGCTCCAGAAGTCTGAAAGTTCATTATTTTTACTAGATTAAGCATGAAATTAATAAATTGCTTATCAATTTAATTTGTGATATTACTATATCTAGTAGTTTGATTGCATTATAAGTTTAAATAGCTACATATTTAGTATATAAATTATTTAATATATATAGAAATTATTTAAAAGCATTAAAGATCTAGCTTTTACTGATTTAGGCTTCTAATTTATCGATTGTGTTCTCATATGTCTAAAATATGTGGGTTTAAAATAAGATTCTTTACTCATTGTTTTTACATTCTTCTGTTTCATAAGAGTAACTAACATAAATTTATCTATAACATAAATATAGTAGTAAAACGTGACTATAAAAATAAAATAAATTACAAGTTATTTAATAACGAGTGATTGAGAACATGTATCGCGGTACTTCGTACGTTTTGAACTTATTATTTATTACAATTTTTCCTTTCCTATTTTACATTCAGACGTTTCGGCTCTTTTGAATCATCATCAACGAATTGCGATTAATTTCTAACGATAGTCGCAATAAATTTCGATTCAAGTATGCAGCTGGGTGTACATCTTCAGTTCGACGTTTGAAGATTCACTTACAGAAAAGATTTCTAGATTTCTAGAGGAAAGGCCCTTAAGATATCGAGTTCATTTTGGGTAAATGCTAGAAGTCTACAGGCATTCTCTAAATCTGAATCAGTGGATAATCACTAATATCAGTGCCAAGTATGCTACTGGTAATCAGTAAATTAAATGCAAGATCCCTAATCTAACTAATCTTTATTATGTGATCTAATTAACCTTGTTTTAGTGCTTAAAACTCAATGAACATGGTATCGAAAAATTGAAATTAACGTGCAAATATCAGTACTTTAGTTATATAATAATTAAAAGTTTTTCAACTCCCTCGAATAAAAGTAGTTTCTGAGAGTTGCAACCGTTTAGTTGTTCGATTAAGTAAGTGCCGCTGCACACTGTAACCGTATATTAATTAGTGAGAATTTTACTTTGTATCTCGCAACATTATTCCAACTCTTATTTACTTCTTTGTATCAACCTGTTCGGGTAATTTACAGCAGAATAATAACTAATGATGGCTCAAAAAGAGTTGAAATTTGAACATAAAATAGGAAAGGAAAGATTGAAAGAATAAATACTATAAATAGTAAGTTCAAAATATTGCGATATATATGCTCTCAATCGCCCGTTATTAAATAACTTGTAATTTATTTTATTTCGAGAGCACAGTTGTTACAGATTGAAATACAATTTTTTGGAGTGTCCCATACATTATACCTATACGATTTGCATATCTTTAGACCCTACACCGAGAAAAAAAATTGAAATATTTCCAAGCAAATGTTACATGTTTTATGTAACATTTTTTCGACATTTATTGATTAAAAAAAATTAATTGTGATGATAAAATATACATTTCTATGAAATGTATTTCATTAATTATAAAAAAATAAAATAAAATAAATAGTTTATTAATTGCTAAGAATAAAATTTTATTTTACCGTATTTGAATAAGAATTTATTTCAGTAAAATAAATATTATCACAAATAAATTTTCAAGTATCTTTTTCTCAGTTCCTATGTATCTATTTATTTAATCCAGGAGTTTTACATCCTATCAACGAAAAAATATGAATTGTTGTAAAATATTATTTTGCATGGGTATTGTTTAACGTACCTTCTTTCTTTTTCAATAACTATTATTTACGAACCTTTAAATATGTAATTCTATTGAAAATTCGCCATAAAGAAACGTTATATATTAACTAAAATCTTTATTTTTTTTTTTATTGTCTTAAGCTGCTTAACGTGCTTATTTCGTTTACCTAATATTTATAATAATGTTTGGTCTCTTTCTTTTTTCTCAGAAAATTAAATCTATATCCCCATAATGTTCTCAGAGAATAATAAATTTATGATACAATCAATGATTTCAGTCAAGTATTTCAAAAACTAGTATTAATTCGAATGTACAAATGCCGATTAAATTAACAGACTATGCGCAAAAAAAGCTACGTTGTGGATTAGGAACGAGCAATACGAAAAATATATATGCGTTGTGAGTTCAAAATAGAAGTCGATATCAATACCATGTACGAAATGCCTAGTATCGACATAAACGCCGATGTGATACCAGCATATTTCTCCATTAGATCCCATTCGCGAATCGTGATATTCTCTCTCGACATGGTGAACGCAAAATTCCTTGCGTGCTGTCGCTTTATTCATAAATTTCTGCCTTTCTCTCCGTCCAAAAATATTTTATTCACGCGCATACATTCGCAAATGTAGGATACACCATACGATACGGTTAGTAGCGCTCGTGATATCGTATTATACTTGAATCGGAAGTCCGTACTCGGCACATTGATCCGTATTAACTCGCGAAGTGGCGCGCATTCAACGGTGCGCGGATCCGTTACTCGTGCCTTCTCGCGGTCTCGGTTCTTCATCCTAAACAAAGCATTCGTTAAACATTCATCAATTATTTCCTTTCCTGATGTATATCCAGCCAGCCGATATGGATCCCTGACTGCAAACTCGATTGCACGAGTCCAATCACGAGTCAGGCATTATCGCAACATTCTCTCCGAGCCATATGATCTCAAATGGGATATGATCAGGTAGAAAGTAATAAGGCTGAAAATAAATTTTAAATGAAACTTGAAAAGGAAGAAGACAACCAGTGGCTGTCTCATTATTATGTATTCACAACTAGAATTTTTTTAACTCTCTGTTTCCGCACGTTTTTACTTTTGTCTTTATCGCACAGGAATATATCCCGTCAATGTTCAAATGTCTCTAATTTTTGATAAAATGTACTGATTAAAGTAAATATATAAAATCTTTATTTTGGAGAATCTAAGGAAGAGCCCCATATAAGTGAAATTGTTAAAAATCGAAAATTGTAAAAAATATTTAATAATGGACAGCAGTGAATTCGTTGATCTGTCACGAAAATTATGAATATATGTACTTTTTAAAAAAAATTATTAATATTTAATATAGAAATAAAAATAAAAAAACTGCAGGAATGAATGGTTGAAGGTGTATGTTTTAGTTAAAATGTGTCACAGAGAAAATATTCCTGTGCAATACATTTCGAAACGACAAGTGAAATTGCACAATTTTTCGTAGGAAAAGCATAATTACTACCGCTTTTTCACTCAAACTGACGACACTAGATAGAGAAAAGTATACGTTGAACACTTAACTTTTATCTTCTCCTACATTCAAGTCTCCTCACCTTCCGGTTTCTATAAATACTGCGCAATTTTTAAACATTCTGGGTATGCCACTCGTACGCTCTCGTACAGTAACTGAGAGTTGAAAATATTTTATAAAATTAATCAAAAAAAAGACTTTATATAATAAGCAAATCAAATTTGTTTTAATTTAATAAAGTTGAAATTTAATAACCTGATTGAAAAATTAAACTTACTAAGATTCAAAATCATATTTTGAATAAATTTAAAGCTACAGAGAATTTTTTCTTAGAATTTATCCTGAAAATATGACAGATATGGGACAGTATTTCGAAGAATTTCAATGCAAATCTCTCTCATTTATTAATAAAACTACATAAAGTATAAAATAAGTTTGATCAATTTTACTGAAGTGCGTGGTAAAAATTTTTAAAATATTGTATTGTAACATAACTATCATATTTAAAGGATAAATTTTAAAAGAAAATTCTCTCTGGATAATTGTCTTTATTAATGTGCCTTTTAGCTAACTTGCTTATTGCTGAATTAATTATTAAATATTGTAGCTTAATTTTATCCGCTTGCAATCAATATCGATTTTTCAACTATTTCTCTTTCTTATGATATATCTTTAATCTAAAAAATGTTAATATTTTATAATATAAAACAGACAAAAATAAAAAACATATTTTTGTCCCTATTAGTGAGTTCTCCAAGCGACGATGACCCTATTAATGTGCCTCCAATTTGTGTGCCTCCACATTTGACTCATTTTAACATATGGTAGTTACTAAAACAGGTAATAAATTTAAGCTAATTGTTTAAGTTAATATATTACATAAATCATTATTTCAATTATATTTATTTCAATGTACACTCATAACACAACGTTCTCAGCTCCAATATTAATCCAGGGCACATTAATAGGGACAAGCTTAAAATCTTGCGGTACATATTATTGAATTCACATAAATTCCTCATATCTTTTGAAAAATATTTAAAATATAATACTTCAATACTCAAAAAATAAAATAAATTATTATTTTTGTATGTATTAATAATTTAATTTAACAAAAAAAAATATTTTTTCTTATTTATTCGTGCTAGTTTTCTTTATGACTTATCGAAATACAAAAACACACTAATAGGGATTGGCACAGTAATTGGAACAGTACCCTAGTAACTGAATTTAACATAGACTTGTGGAGATGTAAACTTTTGAAATACTTGAAACAAATAATTATTTGCGTACAGTATGTATTATTTTGTGTTTAACATTGTACAATATTATTGATCGTCTAAAGATCGCTTAAGCATACAGTGATTGTCTATTAACGATTGTCTACATTTGTTATTAATTACAAGAAACGTAAGAATACACCATAGAGAATTGAAAATGATGTAGTGCTCCCTTCCGGCTCGTGAGTTTAGGATTTTGAGGGTCTTGGTTCACATGACATACGTTCCTGGTTGAAGCAGGGTTTGTTAGGCAAGAAACAAAATGGTGTTTCTAAACATTCTTGCGATGGAGTCGGAGTCGGTGGAACCGTTCCATCCTGCGCCACGACCGTCGTCGAGAATACGACGGCAATGACCAGCAGGGCGATAATTGATTTCATCCTTGATCAACTTTGGTCACCTGTCATGTGAGATTATGAAACATTATTGTGCAATACGATGACATCATAAAATAATGATGACATTACAATGATATAAAATAATAATGCGAATAAAAAAATACGACAAATGAGTAAAATTGAAAAATCAACTAATTAATAATAATTTAATTGAGGAACTGAGAAAGATTAAAGTGTAATGAAAAAAATTATACAAAATGTCTTCCACTGATGACAATGTGACAGCAAAACGCAATCTACATTCAGAATCGTGCAGAAAATAACGAAGCAAATTAAAAATATGACGTGTTAAGAAAAATGGGGAGAGGACGAGTTAATAAAAATTAAAAATTTTTAATAAGGTGAAGTCGCGAATTAAAATGAAAAAAATTACATAAAATACGGCCGTGTCCAAAATTTTTAGGTATCTTATAGGGTAACTCCGGCAAATACGCCGTGCTAGGATTTATATCGCAAAAGTCAGAAAAAATATAAGGAGTGAGATTAATTTTCCCGTAATTATTCTGTTACATGCCTTTATTTTACAGTATTGTGTTATAATTTCAGTTTCTTACTGTTAACATTAATGAAATTATTGTGAGTTGAATCGAGTTGTCACTGTAATAAGTGCCATTATAAATTATAATCTACATAAAATGATTACTGTAGAGTGCGTGAACAGTAAAAGACTTAGGTCCGATTTCACAATATATGGTTACCTAAAGATTAAAGATAACCAAGAGTTCTATAAAGCTAGCAGGACCAAATCATTAGAATCAAATCGGACCTATCGGATTTTTAGTACTCATTTTGTATTAAATTTTACCATTAATAATAATTTTGTATCGTGTGTGCCATTTCGAAAAAAATCGTGGCGCTACTGGCTTAATTAAACCTATTAAGCTGCTAGGATCAATTTAAAATAAAACAAAAAAAGAAAAGTAATATTAGAAATCTTAAAAATTTTATAAGATCTTTAGAATCAGACTTTTAATCTCGGAAAATTTTACATTTTTTTTTTGTACTGATAATTCTGATATAATTATTTGAATGTTCGCATGAGCAGTTTTTTATAAATTATGCAACTTATGAGTGTCAATAACTTCACAAAAAAAATTTCACATTTTTTTCGCAAAACATATTTTGTCTCATATTTTTATTTGTAGAATAAGTATGTTAACAAATTAAAAAAAAATAAAGTTATGTTTCAAACGTGTCCAATTTGACGTGGAATGTCTTCAGTTAAGGCTGCATTTCTTGCACAATTTATCTTTTTTTTATCTTCTCAACGTGAAAAGAAAAAGAGGAAAAATGAACTGTTATACACGAAATTCAGCTGAAAAGAATAGAAGTTTATATCAATAATGCAAACTTTCAATAAAATTTCAACCGGATATATATTCCCGGATATTCGACTGTCCAGTCGGATAATAAAAAAGTGCCAAATAATACCAGATACCGGATACTTTTCGGATATCGGATGCATCCCTAATTTTTAGTATGTAGATCAAAATAAAAATAAAAAATTGCTCATTTTGTTTTCTTGTTATTTTTAATTATCGAGGGTCTATAAATTGGTATTATTATTGTTAATAATAAAAAAGTTTATACAGTTTTATTCATTAATAAATCAATCAATCAATCAATCAAATTAATATTAAATATGAATATTTAATATTTCATTACACTTCCTTTTTGTCTTAAAACTTCTGCAATTTTTCTTTTAAGAACTCTACTAATTTTTTGCAAGTGGATTCCGTCCCCATTCTTCCGTAATCACAATTTGTGCCTTGCTTTGAAGTGTATTTTTAATTACAAAAACGTTTATCTTTAACCTTCCAGCAGGTGCGCGTGTATTCCGCATGAGTCTCTCAAGTTTTTCTTCAGTGTCTTTCGGGCTGTCATTCAGTGTCTTACAAGGAGCGATATCAACAGTATCAGCGCTATCGTGTCATTCTATTTTTATCATTCATTAGACGTAAAACAAGAATAGGATATATAGAGCGTGTTCCGAATTACACATAAAGCGTTTGATGTACCTTTTATCCTTGTTCATCTAAAAAAGGATAAAATGATACATCATGCCGACGAGATATCATTAAAGATCGTGAACTCTGGGCAAATTTTCCATACAAAAAGAGTCTCGAGGGCCCGGAAATAATTGAAGAATGCTGATATTATCGACACTTGATATAAATTTGCGATTATTAACATAAATATTTGGATAATATATCATTAAATTGTTGATTTTTTATTATATAAATAAGAGAGAGTATGCATAATATTATATCTTATATATTGCTGCAAAATTATGATTTTTTTTCTCTACAGTTATCATCTCTATTGATAATCAAATTCAACGATAACATTAAAATCGTAATTATTATTACAGTAGTTTAATTACGTTTATAAGTCCGGAAAAACAATTTGGCGCGCAGTTGGAATGACTACAAATATGGTATATATGCATGTACATACATATATAGTATCTATATATAATTCACATTGAAGTATTTAAGCATTAAAGATCCAGCTTCGAACAGTATAGGCATTTAATTTCTAGTTCGTATTAGTCGCGTTTTCATAATTATATTATCACTATTTTTCCCATTACAGTCTCTTTTTCTTTTTTTACTCAGTTTTTGTTTTAAACATTGTCCCAGAATCCGATTAGATATCCAGAAAATTTCGGATAGCAAACTCGAAAAATTGCCTTCTCGGATATCCGATCGGATACTTTCTTTTCGGATATTCGAAATAATTTCACGATCCGGTGCATCCCTACTAAGAATTATAAAATTTATAAGACCTAATAATTTTGGCTATATTTCCGGTATCTATGAAGATGATTACAACAGAATTTTTCTCAGTTCGCCAAGCGATTCGATATTATTGATATTACCTGAATTCTCAGCACAAAATCTACTTTGGTGGCACCAACGATATTCCAGAAATGAATGTTCACATGACCGCGCAACCGATTTTTATTTATTACTCCCTACCCTTCGCTTCCTCTTTATAGAAACTGCTCTTTAATTGTGACCGATAATCACCGATGTCTCATTACGTCTGATACGGCTAACTACACGTGCCAAGGTTTTTTTTAATTTACTGAAATTTTACAGATAAATATGAGAGACGCGTGTTTCACGAAAATAGATTTTAGATTTTTTTTTGTCAAGTTATTCACGCTTGTAAGTTGCAGAAATTCATAAGAAACGTCACTCATATCAACATTCAAATTATTATATCATCAAAACCATGTTATACAAAAAAAAATGCAAGAGACCAATTTTAAAGATCTTAAATTGTTCTATGGATGGAGTTATTTTTAATTTAATATTTTCATATAAAAAATTATTTTCTATTTATTTACAATTTTTATTAACATTTTTCATCAATTCATCAATTTAAAAATTTTATAAAAATATCATATTCCAATTTCATCTATAGAGTAACTCTGAAAATTTCAAAATGGAACCCGAATAGAATGTATAGTTAAATAATTCTTCAAGGGTTAAGAGCGTAACAGCAAGTTAATATATGCTAATGTTTTAATTTATAAACAAATATGCTAACATACGTTTCGACCAATACATTCAAGTCATTTTCAATGTAGAGGAAAGTCGCTGATATTGACATAGATCTTCTAAAGTGACATCCCCTTATTTCTCAGAAACTATTGCACTATATTAATACTATAATAAAATCATCTGTTAATTAAAGAAGTGTAAATTCATAATTCGTGTATTTGTGGTTTTCTATTCTAAATCAGCTAAAATGAATTCTACGAAAATAAAATTCTTACGATTTTCTTTTGCAAATTGCATAGTTTAAATAATAGTGACTATATTATATATATTATTGATAATATTACGTCATTTTAAATGCTTGTAATTTCCTAAATCAGTTTTATATTATTTTTTCTCTTAGTTTTTTTATAATACTATTTTAAATTTAAAATTGAGATGCAACGTAAATCGCCACACTTGTAAAACAGATCAATGAGTTAACTTAATCTTTAAAATATTGCTTTATAGTATCAAATAGTTTTATTGAAGTTGAAAAAAATTGTGCATATATGGAAAAACTCTTGAAAAACTATCGCGTTACGTATTTGCAAAACAGCATAAAGTAAATATGCAAATAATTGAATAAAAATGTTTTATAACGAAGAGAGAGAGAGAGTGAAAAGATTTCAGAATATCTTATATACATTCATTAGAATATGATATTCATACAATAAAACCTGTGTTATCTTCTCGCAATTAATCGTCAATTGCAGTTACCACTATGTATCTCTTAACAGAAATTAAAATATCATCAAAAAAGCAATTAGTCGTCAATTGAAATCCGGTTGTCACTAAGTATCTCTTGACAGAAATTAAGACATTTTAATTTCTATCAAGAGGCAACCGGATTTCAATTGATGACTAATTGCGAGAAGAAGATAACAGGTTTTATTGTATGAATATTATATCCGAATGTAATTTAGAATTAAGTAGTTTAATATGTAGATTTAGAACGTTTCTTTTTAGTATGTTCTAGGTAGTAACATTGAAAATGACTTGAATGTATTGGTTGAAATGTATGTTGGCATATTTGTTTATAAATTAAAACATTAGCATATATTAACTTGCTGTTGCGCTCTTAATCTTTGACGTTTTATTATTTGTTATACAATTGAGCGATAACTATTTGATTAATTTAAAATAATTCTGTTGTGACGGCGCGGTTACGTATATGTATGCATAGATCTACATACTATTGATAAAATAACAGTACTGTACGGAATTATACTTGTAGAATATTACAATATATAAGATTAAATAAAGTATGTTCATAATTGTGGATTAATATTATTTGTATGTGCATTTTTCTCTATGAACTTGGATATTCTGAATTTTTTGATTATATATAATATATTGCACACTAATTGACATTTCTTTGTTATTATAATGACAGCTTGGATGCATCGCCGAATATTATAAATGTGATAATTTTAAAAACATGTACAGTGAATATTATATACAGAATGCAATCGTGAAAATAAATTATTATTTTATACTTTTTATAGTGCAAATAAATTCTTTAAGGGTTTTACACTATATATTCTATTTATTCAAGTTTTTTGAATAATACAATATCGAAAAATTATTATGTATATACATCTTTATTGTTGATAATCTACAGGGAATAGCTTCAAAATCCAAGATCATGCAAGTTCCTTAATTCTACTTACTCATCAATTTATTCTACAACTCTGTTTCACTTGGCTGAAATTTTAATGAGAGCATTTTTGACTTTGAAACAAACACTTAATTCTTTTAATTGTTTCATAGTGAAATTTACGTACAATAGAAAAAATATTGCACTTCCGCGGCACTTGATTCTGTAGCTGTATTTAACTAGGAGTGCAATAAACTCACATTCTCAGCAATCTCGTGTTGCTACCATTGAACGAGTTTTTAATGCGCACTCAATACGGACTAGTGAAAAACGCTAAGATTAAAAGCTTATGCTGCATTTGATAACGTCTATCTATTACGAAATTAAGATACCTATATTTTAACTTCAAATATTTTTTGTGTTACACGATACACAATTTTACAAATAAAATTTTATCCTGAATTTTGATATAAATTATTTATATTATCAATGACAATATAAAATGGATTGTACTCAATTACAAGAAAAAGATCTTATAATTAGAGCTTTTCTTCTAAGAATCGTTCATATACTTTCTAAATTTTTTTTAATAGAATTTCACTCTTAAGAATAAAAATTGAGCCAGTCTCGAAAAAAGACTGGCTCAATTTTCAATCTTGAAGAGTAAGATTTCATTCTTCAAAGTGAAAAATTTATTCTGAAAATTTTAAAGAGTTGATATACACAATATTGTAGAAATTACGATAAAATCTTTCGACTCCAAGAACTCGGGCAAATAAAGAAAGAAATGAATTTCCTTTCGCAGCTTCATGCAGCCGCGCTGTCCTCCTTGCGGTCCGAGGTGGCCGAATTGAACTCACGGCTAGTGGCGGCTACTCGCGCGCGGGAAACGGCTGAAACCGCGCTGATGCGGGCGGAGGTCCAGGCGGTCCGCGCCGAGCAACGAGCGGAACAGCAAGCGGTACGACACGAGGAACGGCTCACCGAGTTGCATTCCGTCATCGCCGAGCTCGGCAGACAGCTGGAGCGGCATCGCGCTACCGTAATTGCCGAGGAGGACGAGTCCGGTAAGAGAGTCCGTTCCACGCTCCACCCTGCTTTGATTATACGACGTACGCGGGAGAATATCGCGATTCCGCGTACCGATTTCGCTCAACGAAGAATGAGAGAGGAAGAGAATCTTGGCGAATCTTTGAGTAACGAAAGCCACGGCAATTCCCCGGCGGGCAATCAGCGGATCTCCCTAGACTCCGACTATAACAATAGTAATAGCTCTCTCGGTGACTCTCGATTCGTACTCTTGATTCCTCTTCTCGATACCAAGAAGGAGAGCAATCTCTTAGGGACTCGCGACGCATACACTATAGCATCAGTGTACTATCGCGAAAGACAGTCACTTATTCGATAAATAACCGGGATTGATGGAATAGATCGTTTCTTCGAACCGTATAATTGTCGAGCGAAGTACCAAGTAAGTATTAATCGTCGGTGGTCGCGGTCTGAGGAGATGATCTTGATGATGCGCAGAAGTCGAGACAAGCAGGGACGCCGAGGGTTCCATCACCAACCCAGTAGAGGAGAGCGAGGGTGGCGGGGACATCCAGGGAGATGGGGATCGCACTTTGGGGGATGCCGACTCTAGCTGCTGCGAGGACGAGAATCGACCGACAGAAGTAAAGAAAATCCTATAAAAAAAAACTTTTAAAATTCTAATTTTGAACGTAAAGGAAAAAATAGGTCTGTAAGCGTTGCATGAAATCCCTAAATATTTTTGCACTTAAGAGATAGATATATATTTGGCTTTGAAAAGAGAGAAAGCGGAGATGTGCAAAAAGTGCGAGCAAACGTGAACAGATCTATTGGTATTATGATAGTGTGGGTAGCACAATGGCCTCCTCCCCTCTTTTTTTTAATCTTTGCTATTAGGTGGTGAATTCTAGTAATTACTACGGAATTATTTACTCAGTAGCTCGCTATGACTAATGAAATAAAGATACATTTTAATATTTAATTACATGTACTTCCGTATTCTTCTTAAACTTAAACGTATTATCACACGAATATACATTATGTATATATATTTGAGTGTGTTGTTTAACATTTTATTTGACTGTATACATCTCGAGTTATGCAAATTTTAATAATAGCCTGGTTTGCTAATTTTGCTACATTCTGTAATATTTTACTTTTTTGTTGATTTTGTAACTAAATACTGTTTTTTAAACAAAACTAATTCTTTAAATCTATTTTTGTGAAAAGTCGCATTACCACCCTTATTTCTTTTCGAGCTGTTATACAATATCGTCATATATTTATAAACAATGCCTTAAATAATAAATGTAATTTCATAACTTTGAATATGGAATCGATTGAATAATACTTTAATGAATATAACTGTTAAGTTTTAAGTTTAAATAATGATTTTTAACCAAGTTATTATATTATATAAAATGTAAGTGGGATGCCATAATATTACTTTCACTTATAATATATCTACACTGAGAGAAAAAAATGGTTGCAATTACCATAATTTAATTGTAATGATCGTAATTTAATAATATAATATACTATAATAACTGTAATTTTATTTTTGGTGCTAATTAAATATTTTTTTTGCATAACTATAAATACAATTATTATTACTAACATTATAGAACAATTATAAAAATGAAATTCCTAACTATATAACATTTTATCATGCAATTATAGTTATAATTATATGGAGAGAATTTTTATCATAAACTTTGCTATAAATTTATATTTTTCATTTAGTAATAAATAAGTTGGAACGAGTGGAACAATTTGGCAATTTATTAAATATTAAATATTATTGATAATGACAGGAATTTTTAAATATACAAAAGTTATCTCCGTATTGACCGTATTTGTATCAAACACCTTCTCTCAATGTAATATATTTAATATATTTTTAAAAATGCATTATTATTTTCAATGTAGAATGGTAGGGAACAGCTGGACAGTCCAGCCGCATTACCGACTCCTGAGCCAACACAACAAGCGGTATCGTGTCAGAGTGTCGCCGTCGCGACGCTACAAGAGGAGATCACGGCGTTACGGGCAGAGATCACGAGCCTGCAGGCACAATTGATTCATTTTAAAAGTCAGAGCAGCAATCAGAGGCAAACGGCGAGCAGCGAGTCACCGCGTCGAGAACTTCGAGTGAGCAGCAATCCTCAAAAATTGATCTTTCATAAAAAACAGAGTTTATATTCAAAAATTAATATTGATAAAGAGAAAATTGAAATTGAAAGAGCAAGAACTGAGATTGAGAAACAAAGAAATGTTAATAAAATGCAATAACTCTTTCTTAATTTAACGTCCCTCTTCTTATTCTTTCACACCTCGCCTCTTCTCTCCGCAGACAAGGGGCAATACCAGCTCGCCAGAACCTTTGACGGCACCGTGCTCGCCGCTCTTGCCACCACTACAGACACCTCCAACAAAGAGTATGACGAGGGAGGAACCACCAGTCCTCAAGATGGCAGAGAGGGTGAGATTGAGGAGGACGGACGAGAGGCACATTACCGGTCCGGACATTACTAATCTTGGGGTACGAATTTTATTTGTAAAGAATACTAAATACATATAAGAATATGTAAAAAATTGTAAAAATTTGTACATATGTAACTCCCTTCAAAAATGACAATCAAAAAACGATTTTAAAGTTATTACTATGAATGAATTATGTAAATAAATATTATTCTATCAATCATTAAAAGTGAGCTAACTTAACTTTATAGTCATCAAAATTGTCAGAACTTAAAAAAGATAATTTTAAAAAATGGTCAAAAGGGTTGGTTTCTTAAGGATTGTAAAACAAAAATGACAAAAATAATATTTTATGAATGTTAAGAATATATTCTTATTGCCGACATTATTTAATTGGTCGATTTTTTTGTCAAGTTGAAAAGTAGTTTTTCTTTTTTTCTGAGAAACTTAATTTTTTGAGTTGTGTAATTTTTTACAGTAAGAGAGCGATATGTACTTTTTTTTAATTTTGCAATAAGCACATAGTTATATTCCAATGTATTTTAGGTGTGCTCCACGATGGTAGCCGAACATCTCGTATCGGATCTCCTAGAACAGTCAAACCTGCAGGAACTGAACGGTTCTGAGAAGCAATTCGAGGTTGAGACAGAACGATTGAACAGCAGACTCGAACACGCGCGAGCGAATAACGCGGTCCTCGCACTCACATTGCACGAGAGCAAGGCGCAATGCGATAGGTACATTCCTAAAGTGCACAAATCCCGAGAAGCTTTAAAAATAAGTTAAAATATCAAATTAAATTAAAATCAAAATCGAATCAAGCGCATTTATAATTTATGTGTTATAATTTATGTGTGTGAAATAATGTGATAAATACAATGTGATGAAGGTATATCAACAAAAATTCAGGATTGCTTCTTCGAAATGTAATGGTCTCAATAATTGATACAAACTTATGGCAATTACAAAGTTATTGAAGTATACATCTAGGATGATAGAGAGTCTGAATCGTTACATATAAATTAAAGAACGAAAAAATACACTGAAATAGTATACTATTTATGTGTGCAAAAAAACCTAACGAACGAACTATTGTCAAGTTAAAAGTTTTTGTATATAAATTAAAATTTGAAAAAAGATCTTGAAATATACGACACAATCCTACGGAAATCCTATAATAAACGTGTAAAACGATCATTTTTGTCTTGTGTTACAGATTGAGCTTATTAGTCGGCAAGTACGAATCGAATGCGACGGCGTTGCGACTCGCACTTTCGTTCAGTGATCGCGCGATTGAGGCGTACGACGTTCTAGTCGCTTTGCTGGAAAGTGAAATTGCGCTTTCCACCGAAAGGAACAGTGTGACAATTGATAATAGAAGGGCGGCCGAAAACGTTGCTTATCATGTGCTAAATAGACTCGAGAATGACTGTACTAATACGTTGGGTGCTCCATGGGAAGACAGCATGGTCTTGTCGGACGAGTAGGTATTTTACATCATGCGTAATGTGTGCAATTTTTATTACGAATGCCTTTCTGATAGATCGGAAATAACGTGGAACGTGGAGGACGAGCAACGACTCAGGAGGCACATAGGTAGATTGAAGGGAGAACGTACAATGGTCAGATCGACGGCGGTCGAACTGGAGAGCGTGCACGCAGAACCCCTGAACTCAAAGAACACCATCTCTCTAGCGGAGGCCAGGAAACTGGACTTGGAAACTGCTGTGCTCATGCAGGTCTATATCTAATTAGGAGAATTAAAAACTCAAGAAAACATTTTTTTTAAATAAAAAAGCAGTACAGGATTCTCGCTATTTAAATAAAGTTCACAAGTAAAATAAACAAATGAGAGTAACTCGGAATTTGGTACATATAAGTTTCACAAAAGTATTATATTTTCTTCCCGAGATAATATTTTTCGCAATTAAATTATTCACAGATTTTGTATTAAAATTCTTTTAAGATGCCTATAAGCATAAAAATTATCAAATTATTTGTGATATTTCTACGGCTTCGGTTTAGGCTGTGTTTCAAGATCGATAAATAATCAGCGCTCAGCTTGAATTGAAAATTCACAAAAAGAAATATGAATAAGCACGAAGAATCGTTTTTATCGAATATAGATTTTTTTCACTTATGCGTGAAAAATATATTTTAATATATTTTAATTAAACATTACAAATCAAAAATATTTTTAAAAAAAGTTCAATATCATAAAATTTATTTCTCAAGAACATATTTTTAGGAACTAATGGCCATGCGAGAAGACAAGGCTGAGTTACGTGCCAGGGTGTTCCTTCTAGAGAAGGAACGTGCTACGATAGAACTAAAGTTAAACGCGCGCGATACACAGATTGCAGCCCAACACGCTACCATACAGCACCTCCAGGGTCAGCTGAGCGACGCAGAGGCTATGCTCGCAATGGCAACAAAGGTATCACGTATAATTTTTATAAGTATGTAGGTCTCTTTCTGAAAATTAACCTTACTAATTGAAAATATATTTAGGACCGAGGTTTAAGCGACAACGAAAGTGAGGGAATGGAGTCTGAATTGATCGAAGCATTAGGCAGAGAGGCGAGACTGAAGGAACGCCTGCAGGAATTGATCTCAACCCTGGACGAAGTCAACAAGAATTCCGAACTCAGGCATCAACAATCTGCTGAACTCGTCAACGACTTGAAAAGAGCTAACGGGTAATTATTGTCAGGATTGGGCGTGTAATTTAGAATACTTTTATTTAGAAAACAATATTTGTAACACAACTGTATTTTGTATTTCAGCGGAACTGAAAAAACATGCAAAAACATTTTGTATTTCAGTATCAATAATGAAAGATTGAAAGTATTTTGTATTTCAATTATGACAATCAATCTTATTATTTAAATTACAAAATATATATAACTCTCAATCTTTCGAATTTAAATACAAAATACATAATCCTTTCATGCGCTCTACTGAAACTCAAAATACACTTGTATTGTAAAAACTGTATTTTAAGTAAAAGTACTTTAAATACATGCCAGCCCTGATTATTGCAGAAAATTTGCATGCTATACGTATATAGGATATATCTGAAATAATGCCCCTGTAATCATACAGTGTTATTCCTATTAAAAAACTAAGTCGAAAAGTTCTCTAAAGGACTTTTCGACTAAGCTTTTTAGGAATAAGCTATATGATTAATGGGTGTTATTTCAGACTATATATATATATATATAGAATTAATTCTTAACTATAATTATGAGAACTATACCTAAGTTCTAAAGCAATCTATTTTAAATACAGAATACAAGTGAACTTCCACCTTATGATTGATAAAGAGAATAGTTCGAAGTTTTTTTTCTCTACAATTTAGAACATCATAGTATTAATCATATAGACATTCAACCATCTAAAATTTTTGTTTCAAGTTCAAGTGACCCGTTAGTCAAGGATTAATTATCAATCTGAAAATTAGATAAATAAATAATAATATGACATTTTGTGCTCCATTCTTGTAATAAAAATAAAACTTTCTTTGCTCTCCTCAGAGCGCTAGTCCAAACTCTGGAGAAATCCAAGAAGAAATATCAATCCAGACTGAAGAAGTTAGAGCAACAGATGCTGGGAATGGTAGAGAGACACGCTGTGCAGGTACGATCAAATATACAATGGTTGCGAAAAGTTTCTGGCCAATAAGTATTTTCATTGTATTGCATAGATAGAATCTTTACAAATAAAGATCTAATATACAAACACTTAATATATTCTATTACTTAAAATCATATTCTTAAGTTGATTATAACAAGAACTTTATTTAACTCATAAACTGAAAAATAGATTATCACAAAAAGTACTATAAAATCATATGGCTAGAAATTTTTGGCAGTTATTATGGATGAAATTATTAATCTTTCATTCATAAAAACAACAATAATTTATTACATTAGATAGACATTCGTCTGTAGCACTATTTCTTCTGTAACTCTTTCCGCCTCTCCTTTAGCTTCTGTTCGACTAAATCCTCCAAGTCATCAAGCGGTTTATAGATCTCGTGAACGTATTGCGAGCCAGCCAACATTGTAACTAGTGCTGCTGCACTGAATACAATGTACCGTGACAGAGACATCATCGTGTGATATCTCAATAGGAAGTTGGTGCGAAAATTGTCTTTTCAGATCTGTTCTAGCCTTAGTCTTCGTTCCACCAATTCCTCTACCCTTCGGCGCTTATATACTTTGTAGAAGTTAACCTCTCCAACTTGCCAGTGGATCATGGAATATTCCAAAGCAGCCCCGAAGATGAAAAAAATCGGCAGTAATCGATACTCCCCGAGTGCTTTTCCTGGCAGTTTGTTATATAACTTCCACAATTTTCGTCTATAAGATAACATCGAACCGTCTAAATTTTATTCGCCGATTTAGACGCACAACTATTCTTTTGTTAGCTGCCGCCATATTAGATTCCTGATGCGATTGCGGCATCAGGCATGCGCAATCAGCGTAGTAAAGGTGCCTTTTCATACTGATGCTTGACGCTCGCAACGTTCATAAAATTAGTTCATCCTTATTGTTTATCAAATGTTAAACAACAAAGACAAATTTAATAATGTTCGCGAGAATTATGAGCGCCAAATGGAACACCCTGAATAAGCGATGATGTATCACACTTTCATTAGAAAAGTGACATAAATAAAAAATTTTAAATTCTTCAGAAGAAAGAAAATTGCATATTTTAAAATTAATTATGCTAACATATTATGCTAATATATATTAAGGGATAAATCTCAAAAAAATTTATATGTCAATATAAGTTGTTTAGATTTTATATTTTGCATAATAATAAACTAAAAAAATATATCCGTTTTTTCTATCACGTGTTTTAAAGTCATACTTTACATTAATAAACAGATCGCATCAGGCATATCAGACGTATATTGCAATTGCATTATTCCTTAAATTAATTTTCTTAAATTAATTTTCCCTTGCAGGTGAAAACATTGAAGCAACGAATAGCTCTATTGGAGGAAGAATCAATGGGTTACAAGGGAAGTATGGCATTGCAGTCTCAAAGTTCTGGCGCCAGCGAAACATCTTTATGACAGTTGAGTGATTAAATGGCAAAAATGATGCAGTTTAGTAACCCAATAATTACTTTTAACATCTATCCTGTCGCAAGAGGACATAATCGAACACAAAAATGGAGATCGAAGTCACACACGTATTTTTTTACACCGAATAGTCGAAAATAAAGGCGCTTAGCTATGCTCTTTGTAATTATATCATGATATATATTGCTGTTGTCCTAAATAAAATAAAATAAAAAAGAAATTCAGCTAGGCCTACGCAATGTGTGCAATTGTGTCGATACACGGAACAACGCAAACAGCCTATTATAAAACAGATCCTTCAGCACGTCGTAAATTACAAATAATTAATTAGTAGTGTATCGCGCTAACGATAACTGTCGTGTACATATGTATATTGTAAAAGCATAAACCACAAGTGTGATATGTGTAAACTATAATGAAATAAACTCTGCTTTATTATAGATATACCCCATAATACGTTCACGAATGCTCTTTGTGGATACGATATCCATTATTAAAAATCTCTGTATAAATTATTTATTTTTATTTATATACATAAAAGTTTATATTATACTAAACATCCTGATTCTCCTGTTGCTGCATTTGCAATGCCATCGTTTCTGTTGCATTGTTACCTGGCACATCGGGTCCTTCCACCGCTGGTACATCATTAATCTCCACAGCCTCTTTATTCAAAAATATCCTTTGCATCTCCTCCTCTAAATGTACGCAAACCTGCTCGATCTCGTAATTTTTCGACACCAAACTGACCCACTGTGCTTCAAGAGCTCTCAGTTTGTCGCCTCCTTGAGTCTGCATTGATTTCCTCTGCCAGTTGACTTCCTGAATCTTTTTCCTCAGTGTCTGCAACTGCTTCTGAGCATGACCTAGCAGCTGAACTAGTACTTCTAAGTAAGATTTCCATGCTTCGCAACCGTAATCCATCATCAATTCCAAATTACAGATTCTAAAATTATACAAAAGTATAGAAGCCAGTACAAAAATCTGAGAAGACAAATGATATGTCAATAAGTCCTAAGTTGCGTTTGATTTGGACATTCACATACTTCTTTTTCTTGAACTCTTTCAATAAAGGCAAGGTTGATTCCAAAGTATAGGCGCCATAATCTCATATATAGAGAATTATTTGGCCATCAATGATTGAGATATATAAAAATTGGATAAATACATATTTGCGTTCCTGTGTATGTAATGTGTGACTGTTCGTAGTGTACTGTAACTCAGATTTGTATAGGTACCCAAAAAATTGTACAATCAATCCTCCCTGCCACATTAACTAAAAAAACTCTTATTTCTTTTCAATTTTGGACTCTACAAAGAGTGCTTATAAACGACATTTATATTATTCTTTTTAACATTTATAAGCACTCACTGATTTAGTAATGACATCAAGATCATGATGTTATATTTTCATTTAAGCCAGTGGAATCTAGAAAAACTTAGAAAAACACTTATAAATATATGAGTGTTTATAGCATGTGAACATCCAAATCATTCTAAACCATTAACCAAACATAGCTTTTGTTTACCTAGTAGCTTGATGTTCCAATTGCGCACTGCTGTTTTCCACACTCTCATTCCATGCAGTTAAATCGTTTAACTTACCAGATGGAGGCGGTGGTAATTCATAACGTTTCATACTAAGCACTTCCATCGGTAAGCGATTCTGCATCCTCTCAAATTCATGCTTCAATACGTCTGTCTCAAAGGCAGTTATACATAAAGGTTGTAGGTGTTCCAAATAATTTTTCGTCGGTCTGTAACGTCGTGTCTCTTCCTCCACCATCGCCAATGCCTAAGAAACAACATTAAACCCCAAATATTTCGTGAAATAAAATAAATTTGCACGAGGATTTTTCTTAATAAAATTAATTCTTTCAAAGCATAACCTATCATTACTATTATTCTGTTAGATTGTAAAAAAATATGAATGTAATTCTTATTCACCGCTTCTCGTACGCCCGGCTCATCATATCCTTGATCAATATACGGTAATGCACCAACAATCCCTCCCCCTGCCATAATATATTAAATAAAAATTATTCTGTTAATTTTCTATAAACAAATTACAAGCGTCACAGAGTATAACCAGAGAGCATGATGCAAGTAGACATGGTGTGCTCTTGCGCATGTTTATCTGCTGCAGCCAATCAGAGCTTGATCTTTTTCCGCCATTTATCGACGGATTTTGTTTCAATACGCCTGCTATGATAGTGAAACTTTAAACTTTTAAATAATAAAATGATTAATTAATTAAATAATAAAATGATTAACTAATTAAATAATA
>NW_011627005.1:1161743-1207614 GCF_000204515.1 Acromyrmex echinatior | reverse complement strand
TTTATATTAATAATTTTTATATTATATATAATATTGAGATATTAATTTTATAATAATTTTATAATATTATTATACGTGCATATATGTGTATTATTTTTTATTTGTTACTTTAAATATCTTTTTTTATTATAAAGCATTTATAGTGAGGCTTTGACTACACTGTAATCTTTCCACTATGCGCTGCTATTGATGTATTCTTCCAGATCTAAAATGCTGATTGGATGATCTAAGAGAATATACCAATAACAGCGAGCGCTCACTTAACTGGTGAGCCCATTGAACGCAGCCAATGGCTATTCTAATATACCAGTACTATATACGCAAAAAAGTGCAAAATCTGATTGGTCTTTTCCAGTATTGCTATCGCTATTATGTGCAATGATACACCTTGTATTCTTACGTCATGTTTATACTGCCATTAGCTGATTAACCTGCTTGCCTTGAGAGGGATGAAAAAAAGATCTGTTATCGTTCTCGGAGATCCACAGTGAGATGATGAAGTTTGCGTTCGGTATGAAAGATATCTGTTGACGGAAAAATATATCAAAATACATGCTTTGCAGCAACGTACAATCTCTGTCATGATATCAGTTGTTTCACTTGTGATAGTTGTGATATCATCGCATTAACATATTCTGAAATAAATAATCAAGGTGTGAGACTAACGAGATCGCTGAACTACTATCTATTATATTTATTCATTTAATACAGTTTTTTTATTAAAAAATGATGAGGCTATGATTGTATGTGTATTACATATACATTATTACATTATATATATAGCAAAAATTTTTAGGATATTGAAAAGCAAATGAGAAAGCGTTCTAACATTAATCGGTAAAGATGCCAGTCGGGGTATTTCCAGCTCTTAAATTGGGTGTACTATTTATCAAACAGATCAGTAAACCTTTAGCCAAATTTCTTGTCAATCAAGCAAAGACTCGTCCTATTTTCAGAACTTATTTCATCATACCACCTGCTCAATGTGAGTATGATTCTCATGACGCACAAGTTTACTGTTGTAAGATATAATCATAATTTTGTTTTGTATATTCATAGTTTATCATTGGGCAGAAGTAAAAGCAAAAATGTATATCATGAATCTTGGTAAGCCTACAAAGGTTGCCAAGTTGAACGAAGCAATGGCAATTGAATTGGGTGCTAGTCTAATAGGCGAGTTGATTATCTTCAGTGTAGCTGGAGGATGTGTGATATTGGAGTACAACAGGCAAGTCACAAAAGAGACAAAGAAAGAGGAGATCCGTCAGATGCAAATACAGAAGTTTACGGATGACGTCCAAGAGTTATATAATATTTCATTGCAACAAGAAGCACGAATTCACTATTTGCAGAATGCAATTCATGAATTAGCAAATCATATGAAGCATAAGTTACCTGAGCTGGTTTCACGGCCAATAAATAATAGTAGTAATAATCTAGATGATGACATGAAGAAGAATTGTAATAGAAATAGCAAAAATTCAACGGAAGCAAATCCAGAAAGTGAGAACACATCATTGATAGAGCGTGCAATAGTATATTATAACAAAGAATTGAAAGGAGATAAGCTTAGTTAAGCAATATTTTATATTTCTCAAAATATACGTGATACGTACGTACTTGAAAACGTATTTGAAAATATAGATATTTGCCATTGGTACTGGATTAAAATAATATGCATTCGTAACACTAAGCTGTACATAACAAACTTTCGTTCTACATTGTGTATTGCAATCTTTTTGGATTGCGAAACACATGCTAGACCTAAGTTAAGATTTAGATACAATTTTTCTGTAAAAATAAATATTTCTGCCTATGTATACATAAATAATTTTAAATGTAGATATGTGTGATAATAAAATTAACACAGAAAAATTTATATTACAATCTTTAGCTTCTTCCATTGCATTATTATTTTTATATAATTAATGCGTGTATATTATAATAAATTCAATAAAATTTATTTGTTATTGTACGAATAAGTGATAAACATTTAAATAAAATTACAGTTTTTATAATTGTAATATTTAAATATAATTTACAGATTAACAAAATTTTTTCGGTAATAAGGAGGTTGATAATTACCGACATACCAATTGAATACGTATGTTAAACATTTAAAAAGTTTAGTTTTTTATATAAAAAATAAAAATAAAATCAAAAGATAAGCGTTATTTTTTATTCAAAAAATCATATTCTTTTTTTAATACTATATTTGTTTACATTTTATATAATGTTAAATATTAACAGTCGGTAAGTTATTGACAGTAAGTTATGGATTTATATTGCTATTGCATATTGCATAATATATATATATATGTATACATGCATATATATATTTATATATATATATATATATTGTGTGTGTGTGTGTGTGTGTGTGTGTGTGTGGTGTGTGTGTAGTGTACATAAAGAAAAAGAAAGCTAAAGAGAGCCACGTAAGATGTATGGAGTACAAAGCGCAACTAATACAAATTTAATACTTTCGTTCGATATTTCAAATCGATTTGTCAGTATATTTCTGCTAACGTAGTATGACATACACTGTGTTGTGTCAAATCTCGAGTATAGCTCAATCTTACAATTGTATATCTCGAGTACACCTCATTCTTGCAAATCTTAAAATTGTTAAAGATGTTTATAAACAGGAAAAAGTTAGATATCGCAGAAAGTGAATTGTCTGAAAGAACAGGAAAATTTCACAAGAAACGATGGCTCGAAATGAGCAACAATTATCTGTTTGCTCTGTGGGGATTAACAGTGCATTTAATTCTATTGTGGGGTGTATTAGATGTTAACTTTCATTCACCTATTATTAGAGGAATGCCAATTGTACCGGCGCCTAATGGAGCACCGGCTAAAAGGCTGCTTCTTTTCGTGGCTGATGGTCTGAGATTTCAGACATTCATAGAAAAGCCACCACCTTATCTCAGGTATCTTGTGGAACTTATTTACAACTTGTTTATTAATTAAAACTTGTTTATTAATTGAAAGGAACAAAGTGTTCTGCTATTTTATATAGTTTCATTTAATTTTATTTAATTAATGTTTTTGTTTGGAAAAGAATAAAAATTATATATTTATATATTATATTTATGTAACATTAAGAATATTGATTTATTATGTTTTTGTTTTAATATTAACTTAATTTTGTTAGATAAAATAAATAATTCTTTTTTAGGGATGCAATGAAGAATAGAGGTGTTTGGGGAATATCTCACACAAGAGTGCCTACTGAATCAAGACCAGGACACGTTGCAATCGCTGCAGGATTGTACGAGGATCCTAGTGCCATTTTCAAAGGATGGCAGGAGAATCCAGTTGACTTTGATTCTGTCTTCAATCAAAGTCATACAACTTGGGCTTGGGGCAGTCCAGATATAATACCACTGTTTACAAAAGGTATTCTAAAAGAAAGATGCAACAGCATTGATATTCATTATTTCTCATGCTTATTTTGAAATTTTGAAAAGTTAGGTAGCAAACACAATGTTTATGGACAAAGTTATCCATCTGCATGGCAGGATTTTGATACAAAATTGAGTAATCAAACGAGACGTCTGGACTCCTGGGTATTTGATGCTTATTTGAAATGGCTACAGTCCTCAGTAACCGAGACAGTCATAAATCAAAATGGAATCATTCTGTTCTTTCATCTGCTTGGATGTGATACTCTGGGGCATGTTAAAAAACCAAATTCCAGGTATTCAAGTTATTTTAAACTATTGTTATTGATTACTGTTGTTTTGAAAGTACAGAATTATTAAAAAGAAAATTTTGAGATTAGAGAGTATGTGGACAATATGAACTATGTCGATAAGAGGATTGAAGAGGCTGTGAATGCGACAGAAGACTTTTTTGGGAAGGGCACCACTGTTTATATATTCACATCGGATCACGGAATGACCGATTGGGGATCTCATGGAAGTGGTTTGCCATCTGAAACTGAAACGCCGTTAATCACTTGGGGAGCAGGAATAAAATCGTCTGGCTTTCGTCAAGACGTTGAACAAGCGAGTATAACTCCCTTGATAGCATCCCTAATAGGAATTCCTATTCCTATAAATAATGAAGTAAGTATTTATGTATCATATTAAGATCAGATTTATATACTATATATTTGCTCATATATTGTATAAAATATTTATTCGTAAAATACTTTTTTACGAAGGGTGCATTACCATGGCAATATTTCAATTTGGATTATCGTGAATATGTCGCTCGTTCTTTAATCAGCAATGTGAAACAACTAATGCATCAAATAACAGAAAATCGTGTGATAAGTTGTCAAGATAGTGATTATACTGATTGGCGAGAGACACAGATAAATGATAAAATTCGTAAAGCCCAACAACATATCAGTAAAAGAAATATAATGGCAGGAATTCGAGAGGGCAATGACGCAATTAGTTTGAGCAAGGAAGCCTTGTTGTATTTTAGACAATATCAACGTATACGATTTTTAATATATTTATCAATAATGTGGCTTAGCTGGATAGTTATATTATTCTTCAAAATAGCTGGAGCAAAACGTCAATATTCGCGAATTTTTCTTCTACGATTAATAAACATTGGATTTCCATGTTTATTAATAATAATGTTAATTGTACATATAAGTGAGTAATCATTTCTAAACAAAATGTTTTAAGTAAAAATCAATGATTTTATTTGAAAAATGGACACTTCATTTATACATTAACTTTTACTTACAGCGTCTAATTGTAACAACTGGAGATTACCATGCTACGCATCCTTTGCTATAATATCTGCGTGGTTTGCCGTTACTACTTATATTACATCGACGCCTGTATTTGCAGAAACGAGCACACAAACGCTAGTCATAGATATTGGAGGAACTCTGTTACTACTAGTGATAATATTTGCTGGATTAACATATAGATTTGCTTTCAGCATAGGAATACTGTTACTCTTATTGATACGAGCAGTAAAGTCAGAAGATGTACCAACTTCTATGATTTGGACTTCGATTGCACTATGTGTATTTCCATTATTGCCTGTCGTTGAGCCATATCCACGCACTTATATTGTGTAAGTTTATCTCGCAAATATAATCAAGTCAGACATTTTTAAAATTATTTTAAATAGTATAGGAATATTGATCATAGGAGATTGATTAAAAAAAAATTTATCTTTTTTTATTTCTTTTAATTAATGATATTGGAAAAGAATATATATAGGAATTTTGTATAAAAATTTTTTGACTAATTTAATATCTTTTTTATCGTTTTCAGTATAATTGGTGTATGTATAGCAATAGCGATAGTGATTATTTACGAGATGTCACAAAGTCGGAGAATAATGGAAATTGTACGTCTAGTCATCACAAGTATTATATATATGGAATTCATTGATGGTCGGTATTGGATATCGTGGATTATCCTGCTGACTGCACCATTAAGCATTTGGTATCATCCAATAGAGAACAAAAAAAGAACGCTGGGCGTAATGCTCGGATTTTTCTGTTCTCTTACATTATTGTCGGCTTCTTACGAGCCGATCTTCTTCATGACTCTTACACTCAATTTAATTTCTTGGTTGGAAGCTACTTCAACTACCTCAAAGATCTCAGGAGAGCGAAATATCACAGAAGACTTGATCAAAGCGGCGTTTTTCGTATCCTTTTATCATCTTTAAGAAAAATTTTTAAATACCATAAGTTTTTTTAACAAAAGAGTGATATTTATATCTGGATTAATTAAAGATAATTAGATTAGAGCGTTAAAGAATTAATTTTCAACACTTCTCTCTTGATTTATACATATAATAGATAACTGTTATTACTTATATATATCCTTAACATGTTATTATAGATGTTATACGTATTATTGTGCTTCTTCGGCACGGGAAATATGGCGAGCATTAGTTCATTCGATCCGTCTTGGACGCGTCACTTTGTCACCGTCTTCTCTCCATTTCTAATGACGTCCTTGATATTTCTTAAACTTAGCATTCCTTTGATATTAGTGGGATGCGTGAGCTACTCTTTAGAATTGGAAGAATGTAAAAAGCCAAACTCTTTAGCTGTTCTCTTTTTAGGCGATTGTTTGTCATTGCCTTTGATGTATTGTGTCACGCCATATGGTAGTTGGCTCGACATCGGTAGCGCTATTAGTAAATTTATTATTGCTATTTCTCTTCCTTGTCTTTTTGTATTGTTACAATGTCTTTCGCGTCCACTTATGAAACTGGACTTTGAACGATTTTGGATCGGCCCACTATCTCAAAAGAAACATATCGTATAGAATTTTTTATATGATTAGGAAAATTAAACTAATAACTGTGCTTTAAAAGTATTTGTCTATATATGTTTGTTACTGTCATTTACATTGTAATATCTGACAAATTTGATAAAAAAAATCGAACAAATACATCTCTGTGCCTGTATGTATGTGTATGTATGCGTATATATATATATATATATATATATATTCGACTGTCGGCCTACTGTGTTTGTACTGCCATTACATCGAAATATCTGATAAATTTGATACAAATTAAACAAATATGTCTGTATGTGTATATATGTATTCGACTGAAATCTACATTCTCTTATATAATTTATTTGTAATACATAAAAATAGATAATTATATTTATTGGAAAATATACGTAATTATTCAAATATCGTTACCATTAATTACCGTTTTCACTAACATTACACACAGTTAATACGACCTTTCTACTGATCACTCATGTGACGTGTAAATATAAGATATAAAAAAAGTTTTTTTGAAAAATGTAATCACGTCAATGTTAAAGTGATATATTAAATCTAATTTTTTTTTAAATGCAATCTCAATCAATTTAATTTCTATAATACAGTACATATAATTAGAGAAATAATACACTTAAAATTTGAATTCTTTATATTTCTTAGATGTCTTTGTATCCTGGATTTGTTGGCGTTTGCGTTTGCTCTGCAACAGAAAAGAATCAATATAACTCAAAATTGACATAATAATTTTATTTTATTTAAGAATCAAATCTATATATTTACATGCATATCATATATATTATTTACATGCATATATATATAATAATATGCTATATATATATAATACCTTCTGTCGTTGTACATGATCTTGCAGCATGTCTGACAAGTCTTCTCTCCTGAGATGTGCTTGTCTCGATCTCATTGTCTCCTCATATCGGGATGCCATTGCCTCGGAGTCAAGATCCAATTCGCTAGGATCCAACGTCAATTCCACTGCGCCGTCCTTCTCCGCTCGGGCGTCACTTGCGCTGCCGCTGATGGCACCGCGACGTGCAGCGATCACGGACGGCGGTGCCTGGCCACCTGCCGCACCCGTCATATCGTATACGTGAGTACTACCCATCATACTAGCGCCCAGACCCTCTGTACGTCGCTCTTGTAGCACTGTATAGAGCGCGGGTGTGTCACCGCCTTCCATCTCGCTCTCGATCTTCTTCTTCCTCAGCTCGATGGTCTCTGGAGTCTCTAAGCCTGCCGGGATCGACGTGATGCCGCTTGGGGTGATCAGGCCTTCGGCACCGGGAGTAACCAGTCCGCTGGCATCTCCATCTCCATCCTTTCCTTCGCCGTCACCACCTTCGCCACCCTCCTCGGCATCCTCATCCTCGTCCTCGTCGCCTGATGATTCCGACTCAGGTTCACCCCACATTCCCCGATCTATTTCCTCATCCATCGCATCCGCGCCAGATGTGCGAGATATACCGAATACGTCTCCGTACAGTGGCCTTCCCGTTTCGTCTACTGGCGGTTTTCCCCATCCACCCGCGTGATAGCCGAACGCGCAACCTTCTGGAATAGGTGCGTTCAAGCCGGGTATTTTGAGATTCGGATAGCTCGGTGGTGGCCCGTAACGTTGCATAGCTATGAGCCATGGCGGCGGTACTTTCTGACAATTCGGTCCCACTGGCATGCCTAAAGCTGTACGCAGCTCATCCGACAATTCTCCAGGTTTCTTCTCTTTCAAGCGTGTCTCGAATTCCTTGCCCTCGTAATAGAGATCGCCGTGGATCGTCATACGTGGTTTAGTCTGCCACTTGAAGAACGCATCATGTAGCTTCTGGTAATCAATATCAATCTTGCCCAGTTTGGGTCGCGCTCGCTCTCGCATCTTTGCCTTTAATGTACGTGTGTCATCGCGTTCTTGTAAGCTTGCCCTCATCTCCGTGATCCCGGTGCGCTTTATAAAGTCTGGCAAATCGAATGGCGGTTTCTCTATTCCTCGTTTGCCCTGGAGATACTTGCGCTTGAAGCACCAATGCCTCGGCACTGGAACAGTATTTCGATGGGCCTTCAGCTGCACGAGTAACTTTGGATCTCGTGCAGTAACGTCGTGCATCTCCACGACATCGGGACGACCAACCAGTTGCTTCAATTCCGCCACGCTTAGTCGCGTCAGCCTTTTGAGCTTGCGCTTGGACAGACGCGGCGCACCATTCTCTCCTGTGCCCTGTTGCTGCTGTTGCTGATTCCCCTCGTCATCGAAGTCATCCAACAATGGTACCTTACTTGGTATGCCAGTGCCAGAGCTTTGTATATTTGTTACTGGTGGATACTGCCCGATGGGTTCACCCTTATCAGATGCATCGTTTGGACTCGGTTCTGGCTCCACCAGCTTAAACGCCTCAAAGACTCTAGCAAACTGACGGTACATAGGTTCCAAGTCATTTATACTTGGTATCTCCTGTATATACTCTATCTCTGGCATATCTTCTTTATTTATTTCTTTATTTTTTGCTTCTTCGATGCCATCCTTCTTCTGTTCAGAGTCCTTCTTCTCCGCATTGTGCCTTTTCCTCTTTGACTTTTTCTTCTTTTTCGTCTTGCTTGATTTGGATTCTACTTTCTCAGTCATTGGTTCCAGTTCCGTCATAACGTCTTCTATGCTCACATTTCTCAAAACATCCTCGCGATCGTCATTTGGTGATTTACTTACAGCAACAAGGTCGTAAAGGTCTCCACCTACTTCTTTGGCTCTCTCTGTTTTAAATGCTAGAGCTTGCTCCAAAGCAGCTGGTAGTTTGACAGAGCCGCTATCTCCATCCCCAACACCATTGTCAATATTCTGATTTGACAACTCCGAGGGAGGAGCCACTTTCAAGCTCAAGAGACTCGGAAGAGTTTTGGCATCCATGCTAAACGACTGAAATGAAAGGTCTTTCTTATAACTCAACTATTTTTTACTTAAAGTAAAATAAACATTAGTATAAAGATACTCATGTTAATGTAAAAGCGATGAAATATTGAACAAAGTCAATAATCGAGCCAAAGATAGTTGATAAAATTAAATTAATATTCAATCAAATATACAAATTAAATATAAAAGAAAAATATATATATAAATATATTTATATTGAATAATTTGTATGTTCGACTGAATATTAATTTAATTTTGTCAACTATCTTTCTCTCGATCATTGACTTTGTTCAATATTTCATTGTTTAAAATAAATATGTTTGAATAAATGAGAAAATTCTGCAGCAAGTCTAGTGCAGTAATGAAAAACAAACCTTAAGATTGTGACAGGATTGCCATAGAAAATAAATTTAAAAATTCCCTGACTTTTCCAGATTTTCCAGACGAAAATAAAAAAATTTTCTATGACTAATATAAAATATGTAAATTCAAACATTTAGATTCAAGAATTGTAGGAAAACTATATTATTAAAAATGCAAAAAAAGCTTAGTAGCATAGTAAAATTTTGAATGCAAATTCAAGCCAGCAAAAAATAAATTAGTTTTGAAAAAAAGAATGCAGTTACAACGAAAAAGAAGGATCAAATAAAAATACTAAATAAAATATAAATTTGTAAAAATCATTTAAAGTTTCGAACTAAGTTTTGAACTCAGCGCAAATTTTGAACTATAAACGTCAGATATAATATTTAAAAAATTATAACAATTATTTGGAATAAGAGTAGTTTAAGGAAGTTGAGAGCAAATTTCAAAATTCCAGACTTTTTTACATTTTCCCCTGACTTTCTCCAGTTTTCCAGGTCTGTAGCAATCCTGTTGTTGTGAGCTCACAATAACACATAATATTCATAATCAGTAATCAACTAGAAATTTATTTGCGTGGCGTACTCCAACATGCTTCTACCATGCTTCTTCTTCTTCTTCTTCTTCTTCTTCTAAAAACCCTTTTTAGATTATCCTTTCTAACGCCAAGAGGATCATAGTGTCAAATCATTAGCTGATCAATCAACAGCTCGCTTTACTTTTTTTCTTCTCAGGAATTATGTTAAATTTACCATGCTTCTAGTTATTCCAACAGGACAAGAGAAATTGGAGCAAACCAACTTCTAGATATTCAAGCTGCAGACATAACTCTGTCCCTTAATAATCTATTATGAATATTATTTGTTATGGGCTTTCTACAATAAGCTATTTGACTTATTGTAGAAAGTCCATTATCCTAAACTTACAATCTTAAGGTTTGTCTTTCATTTCTGCACTAGAATTTTCTTACTTTTTAAAATTTCAAACATATTTATACGACGCAAACAAACCTTCTGTTTATTTCGCTTCTACAAACTAATCTACTACTGTAAACGTGATGTGACGATAGACGAAATATGAAGTTGAAACTTGTTTTCATACCTGTAAACGTGTCGAGCAGACGCGCGTATATATACGTCGATACGTATGGATCTTTATTATTCCTTACTTTTTACTAAACACATTAAAATTACACTCTCCGGCAATTAACTCCTTTTACACACATTCAGTAACCCGTAATGCACCATAAATACCATGAATGATCATGAATTATCTTGATTATAAGATCGGAAAGTCCATCCATTCCATCGAAAAGCAATGGAACATGATTAAAAACATGGTCAAATGCTAGGGAATTTAAAGTCGAAAACATATGTGCAGAATAATCAGCCAATCAAGTGTCACAAAAAAAGAGATGTCACATCGGAAGCCTATCAGTCATGAAACTTTATTCCTAGGATGGAAAGTGAAAATTTTTACCATTGAAATTAATGGAGAAATTTTTCACTTTAAATTTTTCGTGGTACATTAATATTTCCGATACAGTAGAGAAACTTCTTATGGAACGGAATGCTAGTGAACTGATTTCTATTAAGGGGCTCCGCACAATAAAAGGAACAAGGAACAGAGAACAGAGAATAAGAATTTCAACCTATCAGAAATCATATATTGTAGAATACACAGTTTCTGATAGGTTGAAATTCTTATGCTCATATTCATAGTCAGATTTTGTACTTAAGACTTCCTTAAGGCTTCTCTGTTCTCTGTCATACAATGTTCCACAAAGACAATTGTAAACCAACTTTAAGTCAACTATTCTAGACTGTGGTCCGATTCATGCCTACAACCCTAATGAATAGCATTCATCCTTGTTCAACTATATAGTTAAACAACAAGGACGAAATTCCACATTTAAACTTTGTGAGTATAAATCGCAGATGTCCTAAAGTCGATATTGGAAGTCTATAAAAAGTCGATTTACTGTCGACATATCGACGTTTGTGCTGTTAGAGCTGAGGTGGCGTTGGATGGCAAACACAAGTTGTATCACATCTATATATCAAAAGCTCCATGACGCAAAATCGGCCGCTAGAGGGCGCAGAACGCAGTCTCTGACGTCCGCGCATTGCGCACTGCTCACTGCGCACTGTGCAGCGTATCTGCACTGACAGTCAGCATTGTTGGTAGTGGAGCCAGTGGAAGCAGTCTGTATTCTGTAACCGTACAAAACCGTCGCGGAACTCGCGGATGGTCGACGGAGGAGAGGATATTAGTGAATACGTGTCAAGGAAATTCGATCCGAAATACTATCATCCGGTACGCAGGCAGTGAGGTTAGTTCGTTTATTTGTAACGTCGCAGAAAATATTAATCGATAAGCCCACGGATTGTATTTGACTTTCTGTTTTTCTTCCTCTTTATTTTTCTCGTTTTCGCTTCGACCTGAGATCATTCTAATCATCGGATTACTCCAGCTTTTTTGAAACGAAATGAAAGAGGACACTAAATGTTTCGACCGCTTTGTGTGTAGACACAAAATCAACCTGTCTGCGATAGATTCGAATCGACGATCGCAGCTCGAGTTAATCAAGTACACATCCGGCATGTTCGCCGTATTATATTACGTATACACTTGTTCTACGTTTTACTTGTTCACCGTTTTAGCGCACTTTGCACGGTGACTTATCACCTCTGTTGGAATTATCATAAATAGAAATTTTATCAAAAGTCATTTATATGTTTTAGCGGTGTAATTTGCCCTTAACATCGACATCTTGACCGATTGCTCTGTCGAACAACACAAAGTCCAAAAGTTTTGTTAAACACGTTTGTTAAACATTTTCACATCGTTCATTATCTATTATTCTAGGTTTAATAAGTGTTGTTATTTAATTGATATAATATATCAATATATTATTCGTAAAATTATATTGATTTATCTAAGATGATTTCTAACACAACATGATATTGACTTTGATTCAATGTAGAGTTATTTTTAGCATTTTGATCTGCCAGATATTTCTTTAATGAAACATTGAAAATTGGATAATGAAGCTCCAAATTTGATAACAAAATTAGTCGAAATTACTGATAATTATTAGTTTTATTTTAATTTATTAGTAGTAAAGTTTTACAGTAATTTTTATGTAATATTAATTAATATTATTTAAAAATGGTATATTAATGAAAGATATTATATCATCCGTATAATTATACAAAATGATCAATAGAAATGTTTATAAACGATTATTAGTCTAATTTTAATTTTTTAGTAATAAAATTTTATATGTGTTAACGAAAGGTATTACATAATCTTCTTAACGATACAAAATAATTAAAATTAAATTTCTCATTAATAATAATCTTTTGATCACAAATAACTTGGTATCTATTAATCACGCACAGATCGAAATGTTAACTATTTATCATTATCGATGTGAGTTATGATAACATTTATATACTATGATACATAATCTCGCACGCGTTTTACGTATCGCTATTCATTTCCTATGTCCTCGAGCAATGATTAACTCAATGTTTTTCACGTCTTTTTCATATCTTCGTTTGCAAACAGGTTTTTAAGTACACCAATAACAAGCGAGTTACGTAATATCCTCACAGCGCCACATTTTACAGCGTTTTATAGTGAATTACGATCATTCTAAGAATTAGATTTGATTTTCTTCTAATATGCGTCATTTGTAAGCAGAAAGTATAACGTATACCTGAAATTCTAATTGTGAATTGCATATGCAGCGAAAGTATGTACAGTGCATTTTCTTAGAACATTTTTTTATCGTAAAAATCCTTTATTAACAAATTATTGAAATTATTCAAAATTAATTTAATTAATTCATTTAATTTTGAAAAAGGAAATAAATACCGTACTTGGAGATATTTGGACTTAATCCTTTGTTTCCAAAATTGTTTGCCCTATCTTTGATCCCAATTTGTTAAAATTTCAGATGCTCGTTTCACGCTGCAATAGCGTGAAATCGTTGAGTTTGTTCCGGATGCAATCTCGCAAATCATTCCAGTGGATCCTAAAAATACTCCAACATCCTGGCTCGCTTAAGCAAATTATTTACTCAAATCTTCGCGTTAGATTTCTTAAGCTTTTATTTAGAGTGTTCTTCGAAAGGATATTTATGATCCTGTTTGGTAAATAACCAGTATGTTTCCAAATTGGAACATGAATATTCTTTGTAGTTTATCTTGTCGCATGACTATGCATAAATACAGTCATATACAGTGAGAGCAAAAAGTATTCACAAGTACGAAAAAAAAAGTCTTATTTGTAAAAAATAAACATTAATTAGCAATTTTATGAATACATTCTATTTTAACATAAACAAATGAGCTTCGCATGTATTTCTGATATTAGAAGCTAAATTTCTCGACTGTACGAATACTTTGTGAGTATCCAAACAATGGAATTTTTAATTTTCGTTTATTTTTCAGATGATATATTTTCTATAATTAATACACATCTTTTTGGAAAAATAATTTTAAAGAAATTTATAGCCTATTTTATTCTTTATGAATTGTTAATTATCCAACAAGAAATGATCATCAATTAAACGTCGAATCGACATCAAATTGGTATTGAGATCATCATATCAATATCGATTCGATCACATCAATTCGATGACTCATTTCTCGCTGGCTAATATTTAATTTTTTTAAATAAATTTTTTTCAAAAAATATTTTCTCTGTACGAATATTTCTTGTACTCACTGTATATATATGTTGCTATATGTCTTCTCAATGCGTGATAATAAAATAATTATCATGCTGTGACGCGTGACAAGGACGCGTGCATGAAAGAGAGAGAGAGAGAGAGAGAGAGAGAGAGAGAGAGAGAGAGAGAGAAATTTCAAATATAATCGAAAAAGTTCTAGAAACTTCCTCTCAAATTGGGAAAACTTAAAAAGATTATGTAATTGTTTAGTACTCAATGTCTTCTTGTTTAAAAAAACGGATCAGAAATATTACACGTTTCTAAATATTTCTTAATATTTAGAAAGTTTTTTCGATTCGTATACAAAAAATTATGTCTGTTTTTGCAATGTTTTATTAATGAAAATTTATTGTTTAGCAATTATTAATTTATTGTTATGCTTTGCATATTTAAACTTTACATCTCGATAAAAATGAAGTATCAGTGTTGCAAATAAAATGATAGTTTTCTACCTTTTTTCAAGTTTTATAGAAAACTTCTTATCTCTCTGAAAGAATAGTAGCGATAATTTCGCTCCGCTGAAATCTCTCATAGAATTAATTGGCATAGCAACTGATAAAAGATGATACTTGAAGATATTTTTGTATCAACGATATATAGATGCAAAAAACGATTATCTAATTTGCATGTACATGCGTCATAAGCATACCAAAGATGTTTACGCGCGATACAGAAATGTTTGTAAGAATTGTCCATCTGGTTTTTTGCATTACGCATTTAATAAACTTTTGAAATTAATAACGAGAAAGACTTACAAAAACTGTAAAAGTTTGGATAATTGGAAGATAATTCTTATCAGCATCATAAAAATGCCGCTTTCTTCGTGTTCTAATTATTATTCATCATTTAAGTCTCCATTTTTACATTTACAATATTTCAACAAACAATCACGTTGAAGTGTTTGAAGAAAAATATTGTTCTTTGCTCTTTAGTACAAATTGTGTCAATTTTCCACAACTTTAAACGTAAAATATAAAATATAATACATTTTAGAGTGAATGTTATCGTCGATATGAGAATTATTTCCTTCAGAATTTATTATAAACTTTTAGAGATTGCCATATTTGTAGAGTGTAAGTCACATAGTTTGTACTTTGATCTTATCGACGTCAATGTTACCTAACTATAAACACACGATAGTTAAATTTAAGTTCCTAATCTACTTCTTGCGAGATGTATGTACATTTCTGACATTCCTTCTTTATTAGTTTACTATTCTTTCTTCAAATTCGATTTTCTTTATTGAATTTGAAACGTTTGTATATTAAATGTTTATATTGATTGGATATTAAAAATAGATTAATTAGCAATTAGCTTTGCCTCGTAATCTTTCTCCTTTGGCAATTTTCTCTTTAAAAAAATTCTTGAGTCAGAATATTTTGATTATTTTTAATCATAAGGAATTATAGGGAATTTAAAAAGATAGAAAAGATTTTTATTCTATCTTTAATTCTCTTAATTTTTAAGCTTTTCTAGTGTATCGATTTAAATGTTCAAGTTATAAGATTCCAAAATTTATTTTTTCTGCTTAATTTCATATTACTTAATTTTCATAAAGTAAATATATTTACAGTGTCATCTTGTATCGGTATTAATGATACGAAAAGGAAGACTGTGATCTCTGTATGAGAAGCCATCGGTAACGGAATTCGGTGTGCCAGAGATGAGCGGGCATGCAACCCGTTCTGGAGAGGGTGGTCAAGCGGTTCTCGAACGTATTCAGATGTCCGTATTGCCGATCGCTGGAAAACACACCTCTTCGACATTACCTACCACATCGACTCCATCAATGGAGAGGCAAGATGTGAATATTACAGTAAGAAAATACATTTAACTTTATATTCGTTAAAATATAAATAAATGTCTGTGTACAGAGTGAGATGTATCATAGTTGTATAAATGTTTAAATTCTTCCATAATTAATACAAAAAAAAACTTACATTAAAGATGTATATTTTAATGTAACATTATAATAGTTGTGGGCTAACAATACAGTTATAATTAATAATTATATTTGTTATTCATCTTTTAATCCGATAATAAAAATAATTTCATATATATATATACGTTATAGAGCAAACAAAAAAAATGCATCGGAAAGGAGATTTCCAATACTCAAAGAGTCTGGACGAGTCTGGTATCCGGTGCGATAGCAGGAGCTTTAGCAAAGACTACGATAGCACCATTGGATCGTACGAAGATTAATTTCCAAATTTCGAAACAACCCTATTCGGCCAGGGCAGCGATAGGATTCCTAACTACAGCGATGCGTACTGAAGGTCTTCTCAGTTTGTGGCGTGGAAACAGCGCTACCATGGTCAGAATAGTACCGTATTCGGCGGTGCAGTTTACAGCGCACGAACAGTGGAAAAGAATTCTGAATATAAACGGCATGGAAAGGTATTATTCAAAAACTTTTTTTAGTCTCTTAGTATATTCCCCGGGTTTGATTTTTCAACCCCATTTGAAGAGGTCACAGTATCATGCATATCAATTTTTAGACTCTTCGGGGAGCAGAGGCTCGCTTATGTTTTTACATTTAGTAGTAGTTTACATTCTTACTCCTTTGAGTTGTTTGTCAACACTCGAAGAGTCTTACAGTTTAACACCGAATCCGAACGGTGACCGCGAAAAAATCACATATGCGGGGCACAAGTGAGATCGAACTCAAATCCACAGATCACGAGTCAATCGCACTGAGCGACGAGCCACTCGGCGCCCCAAAAACATCTTTAACAAACAAAATAATCATTATGATTTCAGACTTGCCTATGAGAATAGAGTCACTATTCTCATTTTACTTATTTTGAAGAAGGCTCACTTTTGCTCACTTTTTCAGTAAAAACTCACTATTCTCACTTTTTTCCGACAAAATTGTATTATTTCTGTGTTTGCTATAATTTCTGTCTAATAAGTCATACATTTTTTAAAATTTTTGCGCGTTTTCATTCCTTTTTTCTGTGAGTAGATTTGAATAATTTGAATCTTCTGCCATATATGGCGATAGAATTCTTTTATTTTATTATTGATTATTTAAGGACGGTTTTCATTATAATTTACAATTATTCCAATCTACTTAAATCAAATCAATTTATTGAACGCTAGTCATGAAAAGTGTTGCCATGTTACCATAAGTACATGTAAGGTAATAGCTTTATCAATATGAGAAACTTATTAGAAAATGTGATATTACGTGTACAAATGCGTAAAAGTTATTGCAATATTATACTAAATAATATTGGGCCAAAGAAAAAGTTCTGTGGAATTTTATTAGCTTAAATTATATATAGAATATATTTGTTGCGAAATTTTCGATTACCTGACGTGAAAGTTTTTTTTAAAAGTTCGTTTTTAAAAAATATTTCTATGACTTTGTTACCAAGTTACAGATTAAATAAAAAAGCATTCTAATCTAATCTCTTTTGATTGCTCATAACTCCGTTAAAAATCATCGTACCGTAATTAATAAAACCGATTCTTAAAACTGAAACTTTACTCTATCGAATAATATCATGCTAATTTTTTAAATGTAAAATATATAATTATAACAAACGTGGTTTATAAATCAAAACTTACAAAAAGAAGAGTATAAAACCACAGCAAGATATTGTTTGTGATATTTAATAAATCATTACATTAATAAAAAATTTTTTTAGATGTTTCTGGCCATCTTCAGTAAAATAACAAATATCGGTAAAACGCAGAATTTACATAAATCTGACATTAAATTCAAAATATAAATATGTATAAACGTATTCTTTCATCTTGTAAAGATGGCATCATAAAACGTGGTTGCAGCGCCAATTATTATATTGCAAATTATGAAAGAACAAATTAAATAATAATACATGTCACGACGAATTTCCATCTGCGTGAGGAAAATGCTTAAGATTCATTTATTTTATCTGTAAAACAAAATCTGGAAATTTCTGTTCTACATAATTTGCAATATGATAATTGACGATAACTTTTACAAGATGAAAGAATACGTTTATACATATTTATATTTTTGACAGCTGAATTTAATGTCAAATTTATGTAAATTCTGCGTTTTACTGGTATTTGTTATTTTACTGAAGATGGCCAGATTGTGGCCGAAACATCTAAAAAAATTTTTTATTAATATAATGATTTATTAAATATTACAAACAATATCTTGTGCTGTGGTTTTATGTTCTTCTTTTTTAAATGTAAAATATATAGGAATTTAAGTACAAAAATGTGATATTACTATTGTTATGACCATTGCGCAATGTTATATAACAGTAAACCATATTTATTAGCTCAAATTTATATATTTCATTTTTTTTTAATTGGCAATTATATCACTCAATGAGAGCAATGTTTCAGCTTTAAGAATCTGTTTTTTTAATTTCAGTACGATAATTTTTAATGGAATTATGAGCAATTAAAGAATGTTCTTTTTTACTTAACTCGCGAATAACTGAAAAAATCATAAAAGTATTTTTTAGAAACGATTTTGTAAGGAAAACTTCAAACGATATAGATAGTCGAAAATTTTCGCAAATTTTTTTGGCAAACCCACAAAGTAAGAAGAAAAATTTTTCTTTTTGTCAACTTGTAATTTTCTTTTATATAAAAATTATAAAACTCACATAAATTCAAAAAATATAGTCACCATTCAAAAGTAGAGATTTCAAGTTTCAAAATAATTTTTTTTTTTAATTTAAATTTTATTCGTTTTCTATGAAGATATTGTATACATAATTTTGAGCTAGCAAAATACCGCAGAACGCTTTTTCTCCAATAATAACTTTGTTTCCAGATACTTTCATTCCTAAGTTGTTTCAGTTTTTGAATTTAGATACTATTGTTATTAGAACTTTGTCGTCTTTTCTGCCGAATGTGTTGAAACATGTATTTTTAACGATACCGTTTTTAAAATTCAAAAATGCTTTTAAATTTAATGGAATATTAAATAATGAAAATATCACCGTCACAGGATAATATATTCAAAATAATAATGTACTAATTATTAGATACCATTCTGTACAATTTTAATCAAACCTAAAACAAACTACCTTGCAGCGTTTAAAAAAATTCACTTTTCTCTCACTATTTCGAATACAAGACTCACTATTCTCACTTTTTTGGAAGCACTGAGCCAGCGGCAAGCCTAATGATTTAAATGAAGCTATTATATGCAAATTTTATTCTAGTGTTATGAATATTTACAGAGAAAAGCCATGGGCGAGTTTCCTGGCCGGTGCACTCGCGGGTGTAACGTCGCAGACTATGACTTATCCATTAGATTTGATGCGAGCAAGAATGGCGGTAACTCTAAAGGCCGAATACAAGACTCTACGCCAGGCGTTCTGGCGAATGTATAAAGAAGAGGGAATATTGGCGTCCTATCGTGGTTTCACCGCTACAATCCTCGGTGCCATCCCATATGCCGGTTGCAGTTTCTTCATATACGACTTGCTGAGAAACTTACTGTCTGGTGAGTTTCCGTTCACACGATGAATTTCTTTAACGCCCGTCGACGGTGGCGGTGCTTGTACTCACATACGAGGGTCGTTCGATAAGTCTGGTAAATCTTTATAAAATGTGTAACAATTCATTTGATGACGTGACACCTAAAAATTATCACTCTTTAAACTCTTCTAAATCAAATGTCAATTAGAACTGCTTAATTTCTCGCTCGCTTTAAACAACTATCAAACGTGAACAACGCATCAATTCTGGTTGAAATTTGGAAGAGTTTGAAGAATGATATTTTCCAGGTGTCACGTCAAAAAGATTTACTCATAAAGATTTATCAGACTTATCGAATGACCTACGTACATACACACATACACATACAATATGCGAAAAAAAGACAATCGAGGGTTATACGAATGAGAGTGGCTGTTGTATATGATCGTAAAGCAGGGTACCGATGGGGCACGTCGGGGGCACCCTGTTTCCCCTGATATTGCGACGGTACTAACTTTAATAGCGACGCGAGACAAGCCCGACGGTGTATTTCGAAGTGCTGCGTGCTTCATGTTCGATGATGGCTACGTGTCGATGAACAGTGTACACGGTGACTATTCCGGGATTCTCGACCTCGCTCATTTGTGGCGGCATCGCTGGAATGGTCAGTCAGACAAGCAGCTATCCACTGGATATTGTGCGGCGGAGAATGCAGACGTCAGCGATCAAGGGCCAGCATTATCACACGGTCACGTCGACTATCCTGAAAATTTATACGTGAGTATTCATGCATCATTTAAAGATAATAATTGTGTACAGCAAATATCTAATTATATTGAATAAATGAATGTCAGTAAAGTTAATATTAAAATAACTTATAATATTAAAATAAAAAAAAAACAAAAAAACAAAATATTTTTTTTAATTTCAAGAAACAAAAGAAAAGAATTTAGATTTATATTTGATAATACACTCATTTACAGATACATAAAAATTGACACATAAAATACATTTAATAATAATTTGCAATTTTTTTTATAATAAATGCAATTTCATATTTATACAAAATTATGTTGATCAATTATCGTTGTGCATGTTACAGGGAAGAAGGAATAATGGCTTTTTATAAAGGCTTAAGCATGAATTGGGTAAAGGGTCCTATTGCTGTTGGAATAAGCTTTGCCACGCACGATACAATACGAGATACATTGAGGAAAATAATTTGTGAAGATACATAAGAGATTAATGAAATAAACATTGAAAGTTTGGGGTTATTACGGAATAATACCAACCAATAATTATAATTAATATAATTATATTTAATTATATTAATTATAATTATTGTTTGACTATTATGTCCAAATACACTTATATAATTATTAATTTTCATTTATATAATTATATAAGTAATAATTGTAATTATGAATCATTAATTAATCATAAATTATGATTAATTAACAATCATAATTTCATCATTTAACACGAATCATAATGAATCAATATGTCAGTGTATGTTTTCTCAAATTTTCGCTTGACAAAAGAAAAAAAATGATAATTCGTGCACAAAGTGTCATCAATGGCAAGAAATAATATTGCAATAGATGCATTATTATCAATACAAATAATTAGTTTGTTATTTTACGAGGGTATTTTACCAAAAGTCAACACAGGAGATCATTAGTACAAATTGTTAAATATTATGTACATATTGTTATTCCAAACATTATAGAAATCGTTGAACAGTTGAAGAGATGCAATACTTGTAGATCTATATATCAAATCGTACTATAAATATTATGTGTAAATAAAGGTACGATTTTTAGCTTATCTTAGATATCTTCAGATTAGATATCTTCAGATATGATTAAAACAGTTTATATAAAAATATGACTTTTCTGACTTGCCTTAAATATTTTACAAGTTCTACAATAAAAGTAAACAAACAATGATATAATTTTCATTCGAAATCGTGTATATGACACATTTATTTTAAAGATTGAAATACTCAAGAGTATTGATGATTCTCGATGATTTTTTTAAAAGCCTGTGTAAAATAGAAATATTGTACAGTTTTTAAGATAAGTTGCACTTGAAATTGACATTTAGATTTTATTTGATCATTATGCTTATAGTATAATTGATTGATTTATTTTGATGCTGCAATGACTAATCTACATCTTTTTCTTTAAAATAGACTGCAATTGATAGCGACAATAAAATTTAGAATGTGAAACATCGTAAAAAAATAGATATAACGTTATATTGCTATGAATCTATATTATAATTAATTACTGACAACAGTATCTACATTACAATTGATTAAGGCTCCTGAGAGTACTCACTCCAGCCATATTGAATTGTGACGTCATAAGCAAGAAATGATATTTTGGTTTTTCTTGCATACCATTTAAATAAAGAGAATTTGGATGAAATGAAATGATGAGATCGCTTTAAAACTTATAAAAATGGATGAAAACTATCCTTATCTCTCTTGACAGTCAGTAAATAGTTAAAAAACATAAAGTGCGCTTACTAGATTTTATTCAATGCGCATGCATTATCTATCTTAATTTCACACCTTTTTCGATTCTTTACTGATCTTATCAGGGGAGATAAGGAATCTTCGTCCATTTTTACAAGGGTTTTAAAACGATCTTATCATTTCATTTTATCTAAATTCTCTTTATTTAAAAATGGTACGCAAGAAAAATCAACATGTCATTTCTCACTTATGACGTCACGATTCAATGACTGGAGTAACTATTTAGGAGCCTTAATGTAAAAAAAATAGATTTGTATATTTGCTTTAATTACATTTGAGCATCTTGCAATTAAATATTTTCACATATCTTGTATATATTTTTAAAGGCCGTATTATATTTTATGTTGAAATATGTAAAATAAATGTGATAGAAAAAAAGAGAATCGTGGTCGCATGTTGTCGAAGATATTGTTTTATAGTCGATGCAGAAAATCATTACCTTCTCTATATTTTGCAATACTTAATATTTAAACAGAATTATTAATAAATTCTATCTCTTTGATAGAATGCATATACGTTTTCTAGCGATCAGTTTTCGAAAATTTTCAAAATTGTAAATTACAACACACACATTACATTGTAAAAGATTATTTATTCTTAATAATTTTATAGCTTGTTTGTGATCATTGTATTGGTTATATATAATGTAAAGTCATTTAGTAAATATATAAATTTTATACAGTGTACAGTTTTTTATTTCACTTATATCCCTGTATAATTGTGTATTTTTATTTCTATAATCTTATTAAATCGAATTAAAAATAAAAAAGCTTTCGCTTTTTAAGAGATCACACAGTATAATACAACCTATGTTGTAAATTTAAATATTTGATATGTAATCCATGCATAAATTAACTGTTTTTAAATAAATGTAGTATAATTGTACAATAAATGATATGTAATCAAATCATTTATTTAATACAACAAAGTAAGAAGAGAAATAGTATGTTGAATATTAGAAAAAAGTATCATAACATCATATGAGAATATGTAAAGAACCCATACAGGTATAAATCAGATTTATTTCCTAAAAATCAGAATATTTTTATAAAACGTATAATTTATTGAACTCATTATAAGTCACCATGTTATTTCCATGAAATGCATATAAATTAGCAAATTCAGAATATTTACAATTATTCACAGAACGCGTTCGTTCTTCTATTTTAATGCATGGAAACCCACGAGTTTTTCTAATCACATATTTCTGTCACTGTAATAGCATCTTATAAATTTTCTGTTTACTTTGGCTTGGTCTCCTGATCATTGACATATCTTATATAAATTTCTCGCTCATCACTGCCGCCAGGCGGAATCTCAGCTTCGTTTAAATATGAAACGCCTATCGCAAGAACGGAACCATCATGGCTAAAACTAAGTGCGGCCACACCAGCATTGTATCGATGGAACTGGCACAGCCGTTTCTTATTAAAACCATCCCAAATGTTTACGTAACCATCCGAGCCACCGGTGGCAAACGTGTTGTATGCAGAATGGAAGCTAATAGCATTCACTGGATAAATATGTTCGACATTATTTTCCTTTATTCTGTGACACTTGAATGCGTATTTCTTTTTCTGAGCTTCTGGCATTGTATCAAGATACTCGACGGCGACTCGACCTTCTATGCTGCTTAATACATATCCCTATATATAAAAAATAAAATTTATAAAGGAATGTGAATGTATACTACAATACAAGTAAATAAACGAAGTGAGCAATAAATAGCAAACTTTATAAAGGATGAACGTACCTGTTCGTTAGGGAAACCTTTGATACATCGCGTTTGATATTTTAGACTACTTTCTCGTCTCTGAAACATGCCTGCCATGTTTCTTAAATCCCAAATGCAAACTTTTCGTTTTGCTGTACCCACTACGAATTTGTCGCCACATACAGATAAGGCAAGGACCACATCGGGTTGCAAATAACTACCAACGCAGGTAGGTGATCGAGGATCCCACAGTTTTACCGCAGCATCCCAACCACCAGTTAATATTGCATTTACAGCTGCACAATACTCTATTTTTCTAATTGGCTTATCATGTGTACCCATTATTGTTTCTACAAATATTTTCAATGTATATTTGTAATAAAAATATAAAGTAAAATAATAAAAAATATTAAAAAAGATAATAGTACCAGTATTGCTATTTATGTCATACATCTTCAGAGTATTCCCTAATCCACCGCTATATGCATGAACAGCATCCTGCAAATAGTTTTGTGATGAAAAAGAAAAATATCAGGGAATTATCAGAATAAAAAAACTTTTGAAAATGTTAGATAATGCAATAATAGAGCAATTATTTGAAGATTTAGGTCCAATTCTGTCATTCTGTATCATTAAAGAGAAAAACTCAATGTATATTAACTTTATAATATAACAGAAACAAATATAAATGGAATTAAAATAATTTGTGCATATAAAGCATGATTTAAAGATTATCTCTAGATAATTAAGGGGATGGACAGAATAAAGGCCTAATTACAAAATCTTAATATTAATAAAAATTAAAATAATTTGCTACTTTTTTATTATACACAAATGGGTAATATCAAATGAATTTATGTAATGTCTTTAAGAAGTTACATATTACAATACTTCTCTATTATGACTAATATTACATGAAAAAGCTAATTGTCGAAAAAAGGACCTAAGTAGAATTGTGCCTTTATCCCTCCTATCCCTTCAATTGTACAATTGAACAAAACAAGAGAAATTAGCGGCTTTAGTTACCTGAAATGCAACGTCCAATACTGGTAAATCGTGATTATACTTTAATCTCATTGTATTAGCATGTATGTCGTACAATCTCACTGTACTGTCCCATGATGATACTAATAGGAACTGTGTGGAGTTTGGTCCAAATTCAACCGCAGAAATTGCGTCCGTTGGTGGTGACTTTATTTTAAATTCGGTTCTCGACTCCATTCTGTCAAAAATACAGAATCAGCAATATTTACAAATAAATGCGAAACTCGTTGGACGAGTTTTTACTAACACTTAGATATCTGCAAAATCGTAGTTGCAATGAAAGGAGAATCGTTTTGTTTTTTTTTTTTTTACGACAATAGCAGACAAATATAGATACCTTATTGCCAAGATGAGTTCATAAACACAATATAACCTATAATCCCAATAGGCGTGCAAATCCGGTCAAAATTTCTAACGTACTTGATACAAATCAGCTGAAAGATACAGTTAAAAAGGAAACTTCTAATCGCATATAATACGAATATTAACGATTATTGAATACAATAAGTATATTTTCAATATAGTAAAATGAGAGTATTTCAAACACCACGGTTATCCCTATCGCGTTCTTCCCTCTTCTTCCATATTCGAATATATTTTTCTTTCGTTGGTAATGTCAAATGTGATAAATAACTATGAAAAACAATTGTATACGCTGAAGTGAATAAATATTCTATTCTATTCTATTCTATGAAAAACAATTGCAATTAAGAATTTTGATTCACAGATAATTTTGTAATTATTTTCATAACTACATAACAAATTGACATTTATTCATATTGTTCATTATTATTGTTTATTGTTTAACAAATTAAATAATAAATCGTAATATTAAATTAATAATAATAATGTCTAAATTATATTATTGATATTATTTTTAGCCTTTTCTGTGTTTTTTACATTACTATCTTTCTTAGCCTTAAATTATTTCAGTTTCTAGTATTTTTTTATTATTTTTGTACTGTTACATAATTATATTCTGTGGAATTTACAATAATTAAATATAAAGAATTGTTAATTTATATAATTATAATTAATACAATAACAAAATCGATTACCATAGATATATTACCTACTGGAAATATCCGTGGTTACCGTGCTACGTAGTTAAAGAGACGTTTCGTCATATAGAGGCGTAGTAATCGATTTCTTTCTAAAATCTAAAACGCGGTTACGTTTATGGTGCATTTACTTGGATTTACTTCACGAGTTTGTTCCATTTCGGAGAGTCTTTTTACATTTCGTTGGAAGTGTTAAAACTCGTATAGGTACGTCGAACGTTTTGGCAAAATGGCGGATAAGTCACGGCGTGCAGCTCAAACGGAAGATTTATCGAACGTTGAGTTCGAAACCAGCGAAGATGTCGAGGTTATTCCTACCTTCGACAACATGGGTCTCCGCGACGAATTGTTACGCGGAATATATGCGTACGGTACGTTGTTTGTTATTTTATTTGTCAACTTAACCTTAGTTTTTGCATGACTTATTTTGTTTAGATTGAATCGTAGGAATACATTTGGAAATACCATACCACCTGAGTTGCATCACTTTATCCTTAACATTTGATGAAACAAGACACAAGAAGTCTGTTTTTTATGCTTGCACTAAATTATACTAAAACTTTCTTCAAATATCAAACATATCTATCTCACTTTAAGTTCCAAAAGTGTATTCTAGTTCAGCCATAAAAAATACCTACAGGGATAAAATGATACACAGGGATATTTGGATGATGTTTCCAAACGTAGTTTAGATCTTCAGATAATTATAAAAAAAGCAAATTATATTTTGTACATATAATCAACTCAATGCACATATATCTGTTCTATGAAAATATTGATTATAATTATTGTAATCGTTAGCTATTTATTCTTATGTTTATATTATCTATATTTGTGTTTATTATATTTTTTTATCTCTATGATTTCTTTGTAGCTTGGTTATCACAATGTTAAAAAAACTTATAATAATAAAATTTGTAAGTTACTATTTGAATGTTTATAAATATTTTGCTTCTATTTCTACATAGGTTTTGAAAAACCATCAGCTATTCAGCAACGATCTATTAAACCTATCATGAAGGGCAGAGATGTTATTGCTCAAGCACAATCTGGTACAGGAAAAACCGCTACCTTCTCAATTGCGATATTACAGTCACTGGATACGCAAGTACGAGAAACTCAAGTTTTGGTTTTGTCTCCAACTCGAGAACTTGCCACTCAAATCCAGAAAGTTATTCTTGCATTGGGAGATTTTATGAACGTACAATGTCATGCTTGCATTGGTGGTACAAATCTTGGAGAAGACATCAGAAAACTCGATTATGGCCAGCATGTTGTATCTGGTACACCTGGTAGAGTATTTGGTAGGTATCATACTTTATTATATATATAATTTTATTGTATGCATATTTTTATTATATATATTTAATGTGAGAAAGAATTTTTAACACTAACGTCTGTATAACATTCTGAAACTTAGATATGATTAAAAGGCGAGTACTCAGAACCAGAGCTATCAAAATGCTGGTACTTGACGAATCTGATGAAATGTTAAACAAAGGTTTCAAGGAACAAATATATGATGTGTATCGATATTTACCACCAGCAACACAAGTTGTTTTAGTTTCAGCCACTTTACCGCATGAAATTCTTGAAATGACTAGCAAATTTATGACAGATCCTATCCGTATTCTTGTCAAACGGTAAATTTATCTTCAATTTATCTTTAATTTTTATTAAACTTTTATATATGTTATATGTTGTGTATATATTCTAATTATTTCTAATTCCAGTGATGAATTGACATTGGAAGGAATCAAGCAATTCTTCGTTGCTGTGGAACGAGAAGAGTGGAAATTTGATACACTCTGTGATTTATACGACACGTTAACAATAACACAAGCGGTTATCTTTTGTAATACTAAACGTAAAGTAGACTGGTTGACGGAAAAAATGCGAGAGGCCAATTTTACGGTCTGTTCCATGCATGGAGATATGCCACAAAAAGAACGAGATAACATAATGAAAGAGTTTCGATCTGGTCAGAGGTAGGTATTAAATTCTTAAAATAAAATTAAAAATTTGATTTTTTGTAAGAAATTATACCTACATGTTTCTTTTTTTATAGTCGCTCGTAATTAATTATGATTTGCCTAACAATCGTGAATTGTATATTCATAGAATAGGTCGATCAGGACGTTTTGGACGCAAAGGTGTGTCTATAAACTTTGTAAAAACGGATGACATCAGAATTCTTCGAGATATCGAACAATATTATTCTACGCAAATAGACGAAATGCCGATGAATGTGGCTGATCTAATATAAAATACGAGATTTATGCGAAAATTAAACATTTCACACGTACAAAAATTCTTTAACTTCGATTATATGTTAATATTAATACATGAAATCATATGATTCTATCAATAACAGCGCATACCAATAGTTCCCAAAATCAATTTAAGGGTTGAAAACCTTTCGATGCTTAGTATCCCTAAATTATTTTTAGTATGTAACTTAAAATATTCTTATAACAATAATAAACGGAGAAAAGTATTCCATCATTTTTACATCATATAAAACTATTTGAATATAATTCATGAGAAAACTAAATTAACTATACTTTCTACTAGGATGCATCATTGATAACAGATTCTTTTATGACAATGTGAAATAAATTCTTTTTTGTACATGAATTATATAGATATTACTTATGTATAAAATTATGAGTAGTTTTTGTCAATAAAGTATTTTATGACTTTAATTATTTTTTCTTTATGTAAATAGTAGTTACAATAGAAACTAGCGGCATTGAGGTAATGCATAGCATACATTCTATATATCTACATACAAATAATCAATAACTGCTGTAGTTGTCCCACAGTTCAGATGGCAGCGCGGCATAGTAACACGCGTTGGACCCGAAATGAAGCCAAAATAGGAGAATTAAAAATCTTACGTTAACAATGCGTAATTATAAACACAAGTGAATATTATTTATCGCATTAAAAATGTGGGCGAAGTGTTTAAGATGCAATAATCAATTAGTAATAAGAATAGTTATTTATTTTCGTGATAATAACATTGGAGGTGTGTTATGAAGGTGCAGCTTTAAATAATATACATATATATTGATTACAATATTTTAAATTAAGAAGGTAAATGCTATTAACGAAATTGAGAGTGAATAAATTAACAGTATAAGTCAATGTGTATGTGTAATTTCAGTTTGTTTTTTATACCTCTATTAATAGATTCTATACTCAATCAATAAAAATTAAAGAAAAATTGAAGGAAATGGAGCAACAAAATGATTGTTCGATCCAGAGAGGACAACCATTGCGTCGCTATCCAAATGACTACAAAGCGGAAGGACACTCGTCCACCTGTATGTGTCTATAAATTATTCTGAATCTATGGGAATTGACATTTTTCAATACTTATTATTTTTATCCCTTTTTTTATTTACAGTAAATAAAACAACGATGAATCAGCCACAGTATTCGAATACAGGAAGACCTACAGTACGCATAGCTGTATATCTAATGACAGGGGTATTTCTAACAATGGAAGTTGAACAAAATGCGACTGCACAACAGATTTTTACGATAGTGCAATCAGAAGCGGAGTTGGGTCTATCAAGATTCTCTTTGTCAACCACTACACCAATTTTCGCACTATGGATGTGTTCTTCGCAACTGGAAGTTCAATTACGTCCAACGCACAAACCCGTGGAATTGGCTGCGAAATGGAATTATCTTGTAAACAAGTACAGCTCTTATGCAGAAGATTCCGACGACGAGGAGCCTTTATTATATTTTCGTAGAAATATATTTCTCTCAAAGTCGGAGGAAGAACAGATCAAGGATATCAAAATCCTTGAATTGCTTTATGCAGAAGCCAGGTACAACGTTCTGCAAGGTACGGAGCGAAAGAATGAGATCTTTTTTATAAAAATAATATAATTTGTCTTCTGCCCAGGACGGTACGCGTGCGATGGCCCTGCACGTTACGCTAGTTTAGGAGCGTTACAGGCTCGAATCGAACTCGGACCTTATAACGCACAAACCCACACCTTGGCATTTTTCCATAGACATCGCGGCCGGTTTTTACCACATCATTACGCTTCTCCCAGTCTTCTATTAGGATTGGGACTCGGATTAGGACTGGTGGGTGGCAAGGGAGCACCTGAGGCGCATCTTTTAGAGCAATACAAACGAATACCTAGTCATAATGGTAGCGCCAATGCGAATCCCAAGAAATTAATCAGAAAGTATCTCGAATTCTGTTGGAACTTACCGTGCTACGGCGCAGCCTTCTTTCAAGGGCAAATCGAGCGACCCGTCAGAGGCCTAGCATCGTGGATCACTAATCGCGATATGCAGATTCTCATTGCGATTAATACGTCGGGAGTGTTCATAGTTGACGACATACAGTGCGTAAGTACAGTATTCATTGAGCTAAAATTCTCATTTAAATGTGATTATTTTGAACGAAACTTTATATAAAATACATCTATAGAGTATATAGTATAGTAACATTTGAAATATATTTATGTAGAGCTTGCTATTAGGGCTAAAATACTCGGAATTAAGCTGGGAAATGGCGAAACCTTCGGATGAGAATAATCCGGATTGTCTACCTTGTTTGTTTCTGCAATTTCCGGTACGAGAGAACGGAGCGCGCGTCTACAAGATTCTACAAGTATTCTCAAGACAGGTAAATAAAACATTTTGAAAATAATTACATAAATAACGGCTAAATAACGAATAAGTCAAATTTGAACATAAAAGAGCATAAAAGAGCATAAAAGCAGGGTGACAATGCCATAATATATTACTCTACATATATATCAATAAACGTTTCGATCGTATATCTGATCAACTTCAGTATTACAAATCAAACCAATATCAACTGCTACTTGCTATATCATTGTCTACAAATTATTTATATTAATATAAAAGTCCGTCACGCAAATTCTCTTTGATTTGATTTGTAATACTGAGGATAACCAGATATATGATCGAAACGTTTATTGATATATATGTAAATTAAAATAATATATTATTGCACTCTACGTTTTTTATGCTCTTTTATCGTGTTAATTTCGTTCAAAAATTACATAATTATTTTTACGAAAACAAAATATCATACAGCAGAGATCGCTATTTCAGGCGCCAATGATGGATACTTTAATATCTGGTTTTGCGGAGGATTATCGTCGTCAATTTATTAACAGCGACAGCAACAATGATCAGTTGGAGCATTCGCTAGTTTTCCCCAGTGGAAGCTTCACAAATAAACTTAGTAAATTTACGCTGGCCACTTTTGATGATGAAGGTAATGATGAAACGATACTACGAGAAGAGATCTTTATATGTCAATTTATTTACTTTTCAAAATCATTTCAGGTCGATGTATCGGTCAAATGGGTTCGTGGTCCTTTCGATAAGTACATTGTGATTGTACATTTTGTGATGCCAATATACTCTCTGATGATATAAAATGGAGTACGATTTTTGTAATATATAAGAAACTCTTCTTATACGCGCGAGCTAATATACTTATATGTATACACATTTTTTAATATGATGTTTCAATATTTCTGAAGTATTTGAAGATGCGGATTTCGCAGTAAACGATCTATCAGTACCCTGTATCTCTGCGGCACTACATTTCTGTGCCAATTAAGATACGTTTCCAGCATGTCCATATTGAAGCTTATTTCATTTATCTTGGCTAATATCTCTTCCTTTTCCATTTGCGATAAATCCACAGTCTGCATGTAAATATTATTTATAATAATATGAAAATACATCAATGTTACACGTAGAAAAGAGTGCTTGGGTGTGAACGAATGGGCAGAAGACAAACCTGCGTTAGAAGGGTTTGCATTTTCTCTAGTTCCATCATTTGATCGTCAATCATATGTAAAATACGATTCGCTTTGTCAACGGACGTCTGCTTGAAGTCGCTTAAACAATCATCGCGCAGCAGATATGCTTCCGTTTTACTGATATGTGTCGGATTGCCTATTCGAGCGAGGTACGGTCCCAAATCGTTCATCTCTTGCATAATTTCGCGTTGATTTGATCGCCTTATTCTTTTCTGAAAGCAGATTGTGAGGCTGATTAATAAAAAAAAAATTCAATTAGATCGTTGATAAATACCGTGTCTAATTCAATTGTCGTTTCGGCTATTCGATTTTTGTCGAATAACGAAACTGTGAGCGGATTTAAATTTTCATCGGCTCTTCTTCGCAGGAACGCCGCGACGTCATCTTCAGCATTTCTGATTTGGAGTATGGAGCGATCTTCGTCCTTCAGATGTTTATCGAGTGCGTAAAAGAGATCGAGATTTTTCTCTGGCGGTGCGTTCGGATCTGGCTGCAAGAAATAAACTTCAGATTATCATCTTCCTCTATTTACTAATATTTTTGTTATAAGAATTTACGTTATATCCATGAGTCATCGTAGAATCGAAAATTAAATGATCTCCCCTGTCCGCTATCGACGGTTTTATAAATGTACGAGTAGCCTGGGTAATCCGATCTTGTTCGTAATGAAATTTAATGCAGATTTCTTTTCCGATCACCGCGAACTCACGCTCAGCCATGTCCTTGGAAGCCGGAATGTCCTTGTTTCTATGATACTTCTCAATGATTTTCTGCAAGATGCAAAAAGAATTAATCATCTCATGTACGCTGTAAATTTTTCATCAATTTTTATACGAGATTACCAAGATGTGTCGAGACTGAATATCGTCCACCGTTTTGTTTTTATCTATCAAAAATTCAGCATGTCTATCAAAATAATATGAAAGTATTATTAATATTTATATTAATATTATTGATATTAATTTATTATTAACAAAAATAGCAATAATATTACTTATTAATGGTATTACATATACATATCATATGAGAAAAATTTGTACGTGCGACAAAAATGTGCAAAGCTCGAAAGATTTGATTTTCTCTCAACATATTAGAATCTTTTGAAAGACCTGATATGGTGAAATATATGGAGAATAAAAATATGATAGACATTTACCTGTAATACACAAAATCTTCACGATCCACGTAATGTTGAGTCAAATAAAGCGGACTCATCTCGATTCGCGAGAGTCCATTAAATTGCACGCTATCATAAAACTCTATTGTTCTTTCGTTATTTATCGAATCACTATTAGATGCAAGATAACGATGTGCTAAAAAATATTTTATATCATTAATATAAAGCGATAGAGTTCGCGTATTGTAAAACATTTTTACTCTGAATTGTACTTTTACAATGATCTGGTCGGCCCCTTTCAAAGAAATCCGTGAAAATACCGGTAGTGAAGTTTTTTCTGGATTCCGTAAGACAGTCAACTCTATTCAAATATTTTTCGTAACTTTCGACAGGAGTAGTATATTCATAATCTTCGTAAACAGTTACTCTTTGAATCAAACTGTTGGTTTCAGAAAACGGCGCATATAATTCTACTTTGGCCTTTTTGTAAAGTATTGTTTTACTGCCTCCTGGATAACGTCTTTCAAAATCTGAAAAAATGATTTATAGATAAATAAATATGTAAAGAATCAGGAAATTGATATTGTTATGTTCATCGACTTTAATTTCAACTTTTTGATCATATGTATAATTTCATTTTTTTATGAAAAAGATGTGAAAAAAGGTATATTATATATATTAAATTAGATTTTTTTATCTTTCCGGTTTACAACGAAAATAAATTTTATATCTTAAATATATAAATTAGATATTTAATTTTTTTAAATAAAATAAGCGTGGCTTTTTTTGCCTTTTTAATCGAATTTGATTATTTGAATTTTATTCATTGAATATTACATTTTTATTATTTTTAATTTTAAACTTAAATTACCTATTACATTATTTTTAATTTTAAACTTAAATCAAATAATTAATCAATAAAAGATTTATTAAAAATAAAGATTAAGTAAATTATGTGTAGCAGTTAAAAAATTTTATTGAATACATCTATATATATAGATATATCTAATCAAAAACTTATCCATTAAATATACATATCTATATTAGATAGTAGAATTCAAATTGAAATTAAAATAACGGTATCTTCATTAGATTCTTTAATTAAAATCGATATTTCAGACGATAAAACTCTTAGAGCTGCGTTCGAAAACATTAAACATTGTCTCCGTATATCTCCAGCAAACGAGAATGGATTGAAATGAATTAAAATGGATTCAGATTTTCAGAAATATTGATTTGCGAATGTTAAAATGAATGCTTTTCAATCTTGAATTTTTATTCGTTTATAGGAATTGCATAGAGCATATCTCTATGTCTTTCAATCTAAAAATAATATTAGCTTTTCTGTCCACACAACAAACATTATGAATAAATTCAAAATTTTGGATAGAAAATGAATTTTTCAATCCAATTGAATCCAATTAAATCCAAAAAAAAAGTATTCACTATTTAAAATATTACGCATTCAAATAGAAAAACTTTCAATCCATTTTAATCTATTCTCGTTTGCTGGGTCGTTTTATCCTTGTTTTTCATCCAATATATGTTAAACAAGGATAAGACGATACACGGGGGGCAACATTTCCGAACGCAATTCATTTCGGGGAATTTCAGTTTTATTTCTGCGTCATTAGACTTGATTCCACCTTCCCCTCCCCTTCACAACCTATGCGGCTCGCGACGTTCAACTTGTCCTTCATTCGCTCAGCAACGTTCGAGTTGGTGGGAGGTGTCGTGGATGTCGCGCTCGTTTCAGTATCTCCGTATTATCAATCCTCGAAACACGATCGCGATGAGCATCAAAGAGAGGCGTGATCATTCCCTATTTTCAACTATCGTCGGATCGCAGGTAATAGTGCGTGGATTGTAAGTGTTGTAAAGATATGGTTATAAAAAAAATTTACGTTACTTAATACAGTAATCGAGACGGAAAGAAGGAAACTATATAATTTGTTGTGTCAATATTTTATAGGTAGTATAATTATTTCCTATAACGCTATAATTTTCCGAAATATTCTCCACGGTTTGAATTTTTTGCCGATACGAAGATTAGTTGTATTATAAACTTCGTTAATCAGAGTTCGGGTAATACGTGAGTCGTTGGACCGACTAAAATATTAAAATGCGAATGATATTAATGATAATTTATCATAATTTGTTATCAACGTTCAACTACAAAATTCGTATACTTGAAACGTATCGCGCATATAATTTATTATCGTCATATATTCTCAAACGGTCGGTCGCGTTTTAATTTATGGCCGTTAATATGACTCGCGTTGCATTGAGTGAAGTTACCGTCGTGTTCGAATTTTACGATTAGTGGAATGTCTTAGATGATAGACGGATCGACTTGTCGAGTGGCGTTGCAACGCGGTTTGTTAGTAAACACAGATAATGTTTTAACGCTTGCCGATCGCGTAACGTATATTCGATGTTTGTACATTCTATGCACATTCTATATAAGTTCCTATATTCTAAAAGATCTAAGGCCTAACGTTATTTGTCATCGCGGTAGCTGCTGTGACACGTGAAGTTAGCCGCGCGACGCTTACGAAGGTTGTCCGCCATTTTGTGCGTCGTACTCGACACTTCGGGGCGCGTTCAGATTCCCATCCGCGTTCCAGGCATCGTATTATCTTTGGGAGCTTTCCAGCAAGAGACACAAATCGACACAAGAGTTCATTTTGTCCTTGTTCATTAATCATCAATAAGAAACAAAGATGGAATGACTCTTGTGTCGATTTGTGCCTCCGCTGGAGAGCTTCCTTTGTTTCACATTCGGTGAGCAACAAGGATAACCGTCGCGTCGGAATAGAATCAAGTGCGCGTCGCGTCTAATCGCCGGGAATGTCGCACAAAATGCATCGCGATATATTTTAGTGATTAGCGTGCGAGTAATCGTCACTAACGTGTTTTTCCGCGAGTGAATCTTATGCGAGTGTCGTTGAAGCAGCGGCGCTGAATGCGTAACCGGATGTCTCCTCGTATTGTTTTTCCGTTTCGGCTTGTATTTCGATAATAATCATTGTGAGTATTGCAAATCTGTAGCATACTTATTATTGCACTACAGATTTTCAACATTGGCAAAGAATAGAACGCAGTTAAAATCGTACGAGTGTGATCGTCATTTGGAGTGTCATACAAAATATTATGTTATTTTGTTGTAGTGATTAGTGTCTAGTGATTGGTGATGAAAATAAGTTTGTGTGAATGTGACAAAGGAATCCAACATGACGATCCAATCTGAGGGGAGGAGCAGGTCCGGGGGACATCAGGCATTGGCGGAACAACTTTGGGTAATTTTTATTATTAAAAAAAATCTTTAAAAATGTACCAACATACTTTCAACTTTCTAGAATAAATATTGGAACTTCGTTTTGGAAAATAATAAAATGTATAATTTATAATTACCGAGACTCAAAGAAACTTGCACGAATCACTTTGTCACTAGTAACTCATAATTGTAGGGTAAGATTAATACTATTATTTAACCTTTAATATATAGGTTACTCAATAACTAAATTTTTTGGACAGCCGACACTTAAACTTTCTTTTTTGTAATATTAATATCAATTTTAAGATATTAAACTATATTTATTTTTCCTTTAAACATTTTTGTTTCAGAGTTTTACATTTTTATATGAAACAGTGCATTTTGTTAACTAGTTATAACAATTTATCTACAATTTTTTATGAATTTATAACTGCACAAATACTTTCTAAAGATGTCAAAATATATGCAAAAATTTAATAATTTATATATACTTGTAAAAGTGATGAAAATTAATTCAGAACACGAATGATCAAACGTGTGTTTTAAGAGTGCCAAAAACTAAAGTGTATACTAAGGGTTAACACTTGTAACATTAATTTATTTAATAATTTCAAACCTCTAACTCTTTGTTTGTAGAAAAAAATTAGTAGTCTACATTTATCAAATTTTGTAATAGTTTATGCCTCAGAGATGATTCTTGAAAATATTGTTTAACTTTTTTGTTAAATATCTGTTTAAAAGAGATAAATAAAAGATTGCACGCATGCAATAATTATCTTCCGAAATATGTTTAATAGATGTTTTGGTCATTGTTTTAATTTAGATGTATTTATATATTACAGATTATTAATGCAGTTTCAACTCCGCTGTTGCGCATCTGTGTCGGTGAGTCTGAAATTGTTTTTTATCTTATAAACTTGAGATAACAGATCTATGAAAATTGTATGATATATTATATATCAATAGAAAAGTAGATATAGACAATGAATGGAAAACTAATTAATATATTGCATTGATTTAACAACATAAAAATAGTATAGTTATAAATATAATATCTCATAAATCTGTTATCTCAGACCGAATCAACCGGTAAACAATCTACAAATTGTGTGCATATCTACCTTTTATATACACATATAATTAATATGTTACATATATTGTGTTAAATATTTGATATGAGGTTAAGCTGATCAACTTCACTTTTTATAAATTTTCCAATTTCGGTATCAAAGTATATGATTAATTTATAACTTCATTGTAAGAAATTTCTGTTGTAAATTTCTACAAAAGTGTTGAAAGTTTTTATTCTAACTAAAATGTGCTGCAAATTTAAACAGATATGTTGTGAAATTACAATAAAATTTTGTGATAAAGCATATGCAAATCTCTATGCACATGTACACCAATTTTGTAAATTCACAACAAATTTCTATTGTAAATTTACAAATATTGTGAAATCATAGTAAACGTTATATAGTTTGTAAATTTATTGCACATTTTTATTCTAAGTGTATTGTAAATTCACAAACATTTCTAACAGTGTTCATCAACTTTCTCTGCTTGTATATTTTATGAAGTTAATCAGTTTCTCCTTTATCGAGAAAAAAATTGATTTAAAAAATATCTATGTACCTAAACTGTTAATTCGGATTTCACTCACATACGAAGCCGGCATGTCCAAATGCTTTTCTTGTTTTATGACAACGTCTTCCTCGATTTCTTCCGTGTTTTTTCGCGGTTCACCAGGAAGCAAATGCTCCCAGAATTCGATTTTGCTCAAATCCCAATTAATTTTCGCGCAACCGTTTTCGCGAGGCTGCATATTCACCCAGTAATTTTGATCATTCCAAATACTCTCCACTCCCAGATATAACAAATTAGTTTCTTCATCGGCTGGGTTGTAAAACGTTCCAGAAGAAGGTTCAAGGAAGATCGGTTCAATAATTTCTTGATTTCTCACATCTTTATCGTTTGGTAAAATAACCACCCACGCATGTATTCGTTGACCGAAATATTTATCAGGCTGCGGACGCTCGAATTCCTTAGGATCATAAGATTGAATGAATTATTGCGATGTAAATTAATATATCAAATTATAATCATAATCAAATTATAATCATAAAATCGGTAGTAAGCTTTACAAAGAGAAGGGAGACATTTTTTTAATTTTAATCTTAATGTATCTTCAGTGCAAAAAAATCTCTTAAATTCTTATTACACATCATTATTGAATAAGATATATTATTATATCCAATTAAATTAAACAAGAACAAAGGCTTCTTAATATACAAAAACAATCGAATTAGAAAGGGAATGTAAGAGTCAAATAATTAAATAAAATTCAATATAGTATATTTCAATACACTATATTGAATTTTATTTAATTATTTGACTCTTACATATCCTTTCTAATTTCGATTGTTATTATATCCATTACAAAACTATTACAAATATAAATCATCATAATAAAAAAACCTACGAAAGTCTGGATGGAAATTATGTAAAAGAATATGTATATTAAAATTAAATACATATTCTTTTACACAATTTCCATCTAGTGTTTAGCTTTTATGAACGTTTTTATTGTGATGATTTATTTTATTTGTAGTCTTTGATTTTATATATTATTACAAATACATTAAATAACATCCTTCTTCTTGTTGTTGTAATTCTGCCTCCGCTTTTGCTTTCTCGCGAGCTTCCAACTCTAAGAGCAATTGACTCCTGAAATCAGGTGGTGACTTTAACTGATACTTGATGATTTTAGGCTTTTCCATCGGTGGTGGTGCTTGTTCAATTTTTGGTAAATACGGGCAAGTTCTTCTGGTCATGTTACAAAGCACTTGCTCGCGTGATGCATATCCGCTCACCACGAATGCATTATAACCCTGCCCCAGCAGTAAGCTTACCAGAAGCGTCACGCACTCGAAACTGTTACCCTTTTGAAAGTTTAATACCCACGTCGGCGAATACAAATGTTCGGGCTGAAAGAAAGATCGTAATTATTAAATAATAAAATAGGAATTTTCACTCAATATTGTCTTTTGGACAATTTAATTTTAATATATTAAGTTCTTACAATGATGACCTTTTAGAAGTATTTCTAATAGTCTTCTTGATTTAATAAAAATTTAGAAATACAATTAAATTGAGACAGTACGATTTTGCATATAAAATTGCACCGATAACTGTGATATCATACTATTAATAATTGGAAGACTCTTTTATGTGTTAATTACATCACATTAGCTAATCGTTCAAGTTTCGGATATGTTTAATATTAATTGCATGATTTATTACTATCTGGATGTTCATGTTTTCATAGATAAATACATTATATATCTATGATACCATAATGCTATCCAATTTTTGTTATATTATTATCCAATATAATTGTAAGAACTGTGGAATTTGTAATATACAATATATTGTAAAATTCCATATTTCTTACAATTAAATTGTACAGTATTACGTCGTAAATTAAATATATACATTCATTTATGTGAATCTTTGGAGAAATTAAAAATTATAAGTTTTAAATTGGTTGGTGTATTGAATATTAAAAGTATTATTATTGTTGATGTTTTATTTACAATATTAAATTTATTAATGATTAAGTTGAAATTATCATTAAGTTATTTAATTCATGACTTATTATTTTATATTAGATCCTTTCCTTAAAGAAATTTAACATTTGTGTTTTTTTAAATAGGTGTAATTAATTATTTATTCAATACTTATAATACTTACAGTATTATTTCACTGGACCCCCATCATCGAAAATCAAGGTAAAAAATTTAATGCTTTTTAGGTTCTAATTTACTCTATTCCGAATTTTATTGCTTATTTAGCAGGAAAAAAAGGGAGAGATCCAGCTTAATAGCAAGCTGGATCTCCATAATAGAAAAAAATATATGTGGACATATACAAAAAAAAACAAGTGCACAGAGAATTTAGTGCTCCAAAATAAAGCAAAAATATTATATTTTCAAATATAGCGTTATTTTAAATATACCAACATGTACTAAGATTCCATTGTCGTACACGACACTAACATTTAAAGAGTTCGTGACACACATATCTTCACATGTATTCACATCCAAAATGATCTAGGTTTTATGTATATTCGAAAGATAAAATTACAATTTGTTACTACCCCTAAAAGGATAAAAATAAATAAATAAATAAATATAATTAACTCACTCCGACCGATGATGCTGAGTCCTAAGTTCCATTAACTGCTCGCCAAAGAATTTGGTGCTCGCATGATTTTGGTATTAAAATAATCCTTAGATATCGTAGTATCAAAATCAGCTGCAACCTCAATATCTCGACACAAAATTAATTATCCTAAATATATGTAAATAAAATTGTTTTATATGTGCACGTGAGTCTTTTAAAAAGTTTGAATATTTTTTTATAAAGCTACATCGATATGTAGCAGGGAAGTAAATTACCTTCTTAGAAGCATCTGCATATTAGTTCAGCATAGTATAATTAGTAAAACTATGTACTGCTGCTATTAATAATACACGTGAAAAATCACATACAATTTCACATGATCGTGGTGTAGTTTTATTGCTTATATCCTTATCAAAATAATTTTAACGTTTTTTTTTTTTGGCAATTTGTAAAACGTTTGCATTAAATAAATGTGGAAGTTCAATATCATGATTTTGCATAAATTTTTTTACTATTTCGACTCGATACTTCATTACACTTTTTCCTTGTAACTCATTTATATTAACTTCTCTAATTGGATTTCTTAAATATCGCTTACCACAATATCGCGTCCTTTTTTTCCTCCAATAAACTTATATTTTACTTCAATAATTAGTAAGCTCATTCGTATCATTAATTTTATATTTTATATATGAACGCGTATCCAGATTCTTTATTGGTGATTAATTTGTGTCGTTTACAATTAAATCCACATGGCAGTTTTGCATTTTCCCAAATTTTCTCATGTAATAACAAATTTTCTCATTTAATCATGTAAATACATGCTGTGTACCGGGTTGTAATATTATTGAATATCGCGTTGAAGGAGATTTTCTCTCTTCGCATATATATTTTTTTATAAATTATCATGACATTAAAATCAGTCTTTGCCATGGTAAAAGTAAATGTTAGTACATCACTGACATTATTTACAAACATCAGAATCATGGAATTTACTGATGACTTAATTATCGTTAATTCAATACTACCGCATCAATCAATGCTCGGTACATCAGAAATACGATGTTCGTTATCCGTTGGCTGATAAGGATAATCAGTTATCTCTTACATTTTGTTTATTGCACAAAACAAATATATATAAAGAAATGGGGGGATTGATTGATTATATAATTCTTTTACAATTCTAACCCAGATATAGAATTTCGAAATAATTTTTTCACCGTCCATTATCAAGCGATTTTTATAAATCGTTAATATATTGATGAGAGTGCTTATCTATTTTTGCTGATCTTCCACGTACAGGCACGATGATAATTCAACGTTAATCCTTTGGCACAATTTACGAAATTACCACAATCGTACGAGGCGCAATAAAAATAAATAAATTCTCATACGAAAAATCATGTACGAATAATCAGGAACGAATAATCACGAATGAAAAAAAAAGAATACAACTACACTATTCGCACTATACACTCGCACGAAAACCGAGATCGAAACACGATGTTATTTTGACTGAGATCGAATAATAACTGATCCAAAAACACCCAGGCAGACGGAGAGGGAGGGAGGGGGAGGGGAGAGATCAAAGAGTATCTGGAGACAGCGCGAAGATGTAAACAATCGCAATGACAAAGGCACCGATCCACACACAAGAAACCTTACTTCGAAATGAACCGTGCTTTGAAAAGTTCCGCATGAGAATTCAAATTCGGATCTGTATATATTTTGATAGTACGATATCTAACGATAATTTCAGTATCACGATTTTACAAAGAATCTTTGACGATCGGAAAACGAACTTTAGAGCGCCCTTTCTCGTGACGTATTAATTATTTTCAATGATTTTCAGTGAGCACTAAATTCAGATATGTATATATTTTGATACTATGATATTTAAGAATTATTTTAATCAAAATCATCAAGCACCAAATTTTTTGTTCAGCATCATGGGTCAGAGTGAATTAATTATATTTATTTATTTATTTTTATCCTTTCATGGATGGTAACAAATTTGAATCTTTCGAATATGCGTCATTTTAGATGTGAATACATTAAGATATATATGTACCTATATACCACGTGCTAGTGTCGTATATGACAATGGAGTGCTTAATACATTTGGTATATATTTGAAAATATTTTTGAAGCATTAAATTAGCACTAAATTCCCTGTTTACTTGTTATTTGTACGTCCATTGTATGTATTTTTTTCTATTATGGGTCGAACTTGTTATGTCTATAAGACATCTTTTAGTTTTGTTGGAAAGGCAACTTAAAAAAGATATCTTTTTGTGATCTTTTATGGTTATTTTCGCAAAGCAAAAGGTCGACTAGATATCTTTTTGTATTGTTGAAAAGACAGCATGAGAAAGATATCTATGTCCGCGTTAATATAATAATATAAAATTTAAGTGATTATTAATTACAAATTATACAAATAAATTTATCATCAATAACGAGCGTTGCGATCAACAAATTTTATGTTAAAATTACATTTGATTTAGTTTTAACCGTTTTTATGTATGATTGCGCGACTTTTTTTGTAAACAATTATTTTTATTTTATTTTTATTATTTATTTTTTTTTTATCTTAGATTGCTTGTTTGTGTACTGAAGAAGACCTGATCTAGGCCTTCGAAATGTTTATTACAATATACATGTTCTTTCAGAATAAAATTTAATTTCGCTACCAAGATCCTGTTTTAGTCGTGTATGCCCTTTAATTTTGTAAAATTTTTAATTAATAACCACTTAAATTTTATACTAATAAAATAATTTTTCGAGTCCTCAAAGGGAACTAAGATAAAAAATAATGGTTCTTGCATGTAAGACACGGCAAACATTGCAGAAAATGGGATGTATATATTGTTAATCATGTAATTTCATTTCGTTTTGTGTAAAAATTAATTTAGGGATGATCGATGTTATTAAACGTTACATATCAAAATATAAAAATTAAAAATATTAAAGACGATTAAAAGATATCCAAAGAAGCCATCTTTTAGTTATCATATGGATAAGACTATAAGATGACTATCAGTTCTACATCTGTCTTTTAATCATTTTTTTTTTCGTCGATTATATTCTTTCATTAAAAGATATCTTTATAATAATTTAGTAGTTCTCTTTTAGTCATTTTTTAGACGACTTTGTGCTCTCTGGGCACTTTTTCTTTTTCTACGGTTTGAGTACTAAAATTCGGAATAGTACTGAATTAGCACTTTAAAAATACTAAATTTTTTATCTATTCCAGACTTAATTTTCGATGATGGATCCAGCTTAATAGACGTTATTATTTTTCTAAGAAACCTATACATGCATAATATAGTATAATAACACAGTATGACAAAAATCGATTTTTTTCTCCCCACAAAAAATTGTATTAATTATTATTATACAAAAATTGGAAAATATATGAAAAAAAATAATTTTCAGTTGCTTTTTTTTGTATTCGGACTCGTCACATAATTTCACATGCAAAAACGTCAATTATTTATTTTTAAAAAATTATTATATAAAACAATTATAAAAGACCAATATGAAGCAAATACGATAAATGGCAGCCTAAAAAACGTTAACTACTTGATCTGATAAAACGCTCTCATACACGGATATTTCATTTTTACATTTACTTTCAGAATCTCTTTGATTTTTTCACGGGAGGGAATGTATGTTGTACTGTGTAATAAGTCATGAATAAGTCATACTATTACAGTTGTTCAGATATTCATATCGATAAACGAAATAATTAGTAACATTTACATATCTCAGTTTTCTGAATCCACCGGATCTATTTAATAGCGACATAAATTAATCTAGAACTGACCATCCTTATTATTCTTCCGATTATTAAAATGCAGTGTGTGTGTGTGTGTGTGTGTGTGTATATATATATATTAATTCGCTGGGTCATAGTAGTGGCCTGACTTATCGACGTTTAAGTCGGACCGTTACTATGACCCAGCGATTAATGCACTACATAAGAATGGATATAGTCCTTCAATTCAATAATTATTTATCAATTCAATAATATTAAAGATAACGGTATAGTAGAAATTAACATTACCAACAGAAAACTTTGTGTAGCTACACAAATAAGTCATAAGCTGTTACCCTCTTATGGCAAGTATTGCAGTTAAAATACGAAACGTAACTCAATAGTAATTCTAAAGATAACTTTAAAACAAATTAATTTCAAGGAACAAATACGTCCAAAATGTGGACATGAAACCTAATAAAAAACATTTTAAAGACGTCTTTAAGACGTTTAATAATATGATATTTAAAAGATGTCTTCATGATGTTTCTGAGACGTCTTATGTCCGCATTTCGAACATATTGTTCTATCGGTAACTTTACAAAAATATGATGTATCGCGCAATGGTAAAATTCTATGTGATATTGCGACTGTCGCATGTAAAGAGGTCCTCCAATACCGACGGAGGATAATCTCTCGAACGCATCTGCCACGTGCCTCCTATCAGTCCATCCAGAGAGAGAGAAGTAATAATAATAATAATACCAAAGAGTAAATACGTGAACACATTCAGTAATCGTCGACGTAAGCGGTAGGGATGTGAAACGGAGTGAGATAGAATGTATACAAGCAAACGTGGGGAGCACGTGGCGTGGCGTGCGTATCGTCCTCGGTCCATGACCTACGCCACTGTATTATAATCTACGAGTAGAATTTATTGCATCGTACAACGTGAACGTCGCACTCTCGTTCTCTCTTCGTACTTTGTAGGACGATAGAGAGGAAAAGAGGGGGAAAAGCGAGAGAGTAACAGAAACAGACGAGGAGGAAAAATACGTTGCGAACGTTGCGCGTCACAACGCGTGTCCCAGTGATCGCGTTTAAACAGTTTCCTCCCACTCTCCCTCTCTCTCTCTCTCTCGATATTCTTTCATCACTCATTTTTCTCTCTATTTCTCTTAGCTCTTCAACTTTTTATCTATGACAAATTAAGCGAAGAACAATCTCGGGGAAAATTCATAGAATGGAGGCGTCGAAACGCGCGGACGTTTTTCGTGGACGACGACGACGACGACGACGATGGTGACGGTGACGACGAGGGTAGAGAGATGGTCAGTGGGTGGCGGTGACGGCAACGGCGGTATCCCTCGACCCTTTCGCCCACTTCCGCCCCCTCTGACCACCCGACCCAACCCATACCGAAGCAACCTACCTACCTCCCTTCCGCCTCCTCCCCTTCGCGCTTCCCTCGTCGCCGTCGTTGCCCTCGGCCGTCTCGCTCCGCGCCTCGCCTCGCCTCACCTCGCTTCGCCTCGCCGCGCCGCGCCGCGTCGTCATTCCGTCCTCCCCCCGTATCCCCCTCCCCCCCGCTCTCTCTCTCTCTCCCCCCCTCAACCCAAGCCCCGAGCCAACCCGCCCCGCGCCGCG
>NW_011627005.1:1124402-1161248 GCF_000204515.1 Acromyrmex echinatior | reverse complement strand
AATTGCGCCAGTCGGCCGCACCGTTGAAACATCATTCGCGCCCACGAGTCGTAGATTTGTTTTTCCCCCCCGTTTCTATCTCCGCGCGTGTCGCATATCGTCCAGCCAAGCCGCGCCGCGCCGCGCCGCGCCGCCACGGCCCCGCGCGTCACCCTCATTCCGCGCGACCCCTTCGACCGGCATCCACGTGGGACGCAAGACGAGGGTGTGAGGTAGCAGACAACGCGGAGATACCACCGCGCCGCGGCAGCTGGCACAGTGTTTCTCAACCACGAACTTTACGCGAGAAACCCGCACTCTCCGCATGTATTAATTCGTTCACGCCGTATGAGCGGTAATTTACAACTCTCGGACTAAGCTGGATGCACGCTCTCTCGCGTTCGCGCATACGTAGTACGTACGTACGGACGTATTACGAAATATACCGGAGCGCGCAGCGAGATGATAAATAGACCACGCGGGGATTTAACAGCCACTTGGGTGAAAATTACGAGCGCGCCGGTATTTTGAGATTTTCTGCTTTTCTTCTTGCTTCTCTTTTCCCGTCATGCACAGTTAACCGTCGTTTCTCTCATCCATCGTCGCGTATACGTCGAAATTTCGCTTTCGGCCGTAAAACGACCGTCTTCACGGTAAAAAGTTACATCGACAATTTTGCGAAATATTATAATTTATTACTTTTTTTTCCCAAAGTTCCCATCTTCTCGTCGATTCGCGTTGACCCATTTCATCGTGTTCGTGATTTTTAACTCGATCCGAGTGACGCGAAACCGTGCGCGGCAAAATGGCGCGCAGTAACGAAGGCGCGAGGTTGTTAAGCGCGACGAAATCGTGCTTTAAAGCGGATAGATTCAAATGGGAACGAACACGCGCGGTCGTCGAGGCAAATCGTAAAAGATAGACGTCCGAGGGTTACATGCCGTCGCGATCCATCGTCTAAAAATATATCGCTCTCTCATCGACGTATCTCGTTGCCGACATTATGCGTCGCGCAATTCGCTCGCGATTCGTCCATGTGTTCGCGACGAAGAGAAAGAGAGAGAAGAGAAAGAGAACGAGACAGAGAGAGAGAGAGAGAGAGAAATAAAAAGAGAATGAGGGAGTCTCCTCACGCGGATCGCGGATCTCCGGATTTATATACGGTACAACGTCGTTACACGAGCGTCGCGCTCAGAGGGAACGAGCGAACCGGGCGATGATCAAAGTAGGACGCTCGAAAGCACGGATCGAAGCGCTGATTAGTCGAGGCTTCGAGCGAGGTGCTGCGAGATAGCGCTTTTCGGAGCGCCTCGATGTCGTGCCGCCGGTGCCGCGCGGCGTATCGAGGACGTTATCCGTGGACCCGAGCGTCTGTGTATATACGCGCGTGTGCATGTGTCGAGGGTTTGCGCGCGCGCAAACCCTCATATACGTGCTCGTGTGCCTGTGTACGAGCTCGCGAGGGAAGATGGAACGGCGGAGCGAGCGACCGAGGGAGAAGCACGGTCGGTGACGAAGGGGAGGAGAGTTCGCTCTCGCGAGTACGAGAGGGAGAGAGAAAGAGAGAGAGAGCAACCAATGCAAGGGACAGATAGAGAGAGAGAGAGAGAGAGAGAGGGTCGGGACGAGGGCCTAAATCAGGGGCGATCGCGCTGAGCGACGTCGCTATCTCTGAATATGCGAACCACTATTTGGCGTCCGCGGCGCGCACGTACAGGGAGAGAGAGAGAGAGAGAGAGAGAGAGAGATAGATAGAGAAGAGAGAGAGAGAGAGAGAGTATCCCGTATTACTAGATACTAGATAGTACCTAGCCTCTGCCCGTAGCCTATGTACTACCTCGCCCGTCCCCGTAGAGACGCGCGTGTAAGTGCGCGAGGTGGAAAACGCCTTGCACACACGCGCACATATACACACATACATATGCACACATATATATACGTATATACACTCACATACATACACACACACACACAGCAGACACACATATATGGCTATGTACGCGCGTGCATGTGCATGTGCATGTGCATGTGCATGTGCATGTGCATGTGCATGTGTGCTTACACCTACGCGGTTACATGCCCTGCGAACCGTGCACATGAGAGCCAACGGCGAGAGCATCGAACATGCCGGCATCCCTTCGCTCCCTGTGTACGCGGTGTGCGGAAAACTGCAGAATAAAGTCGAACCCTCTCGCGATCGCAGGAGACGACAACGCGTTCGCCTCTCTACGTGTACGCACATAAACGAAAGCGCGGCGTTTTCGGGCTCGCGTCGTCGTCGTCGTCGTCGTCGTCGTCGTCGTCGTCGCGCGCGGTTTTATCGCGCGGCATCATTACGTGCGCGCCGTACCAACTCGAGAGGATGTACTATATATATGAAAGGGACGTTCGTTAAAGGCGAATATCGAAAAATGAGGGCTGCCGTTACGTCAAAGACGCACGAGCGGGCTCGTCGAAGCCCTGAAGATTATTTGGCTTCGGGTCCGTTCTTCGACGCTACTTTCTACGTTCTCTTTTTTCGAATTCGTACCTTTGAAAACGAGATACACGTTGAAGGAACGCTCATTAAGGTAGAATATTGAAAAATAAGCACTCTTAGGTGGACCATTAGACTACCTATCTACGTATCTCTTTGAAGAAACGCTGTCGTTCATGTATTTTTCAGATATACGTCATATACTTCTGCATACAGATATTAAATAGAAGCGAGGTTATTGAAAACAAAAAAAAAATCGTGTGCTATTTCGAGGTCGAGTACGCCTAGCGTAATCGCGATCGGAATTATGAGGCGTCGTGGATCTCGATCGCGAATATCGTGTGGAAGTGGTTTACGATATTTTCTCGATAAACGCCTTTCTCGGCAAACGATCAGCGCGGTGATTTCGCGCCATTAATCGGGATTTCCACCTAATTTGAACCTCGTAAGCGCGTTCGCGCGGCGTCTTCTTCTGTCCCTTGTCGCGCGGTTGACGACGACGAAGGTATTAAACGCGTCTATTTTTGCGCGCCGCGCTCGCGACAAAGCGCGACGAAGCGAGGCGAGCCTCGGCTCTTTCGCACGTCGGCATCGGCGTACACACTCGTGAATGTAGCATTCTCGCGCGATGACGCGTGGGGGGGGGGGGGGGGGGGAGGTGCCATCGGCAGAAATGTTATATTCGACGGTATTTAACGCGGCCGGTGTCGCCGGCGTTAAACGTTGCCATGTACGTCATAATTGCTCCCGGTATGCATTTCCCCCCCCCGCACCGCCGCCGCCGCCGCCGTCGCCGTCGCCGCCGCCGCGTGGGCGGTCGCTCGACGAGTTTGAAACTTTGTCGTGCAACTGAACGGATTATAACGCGTTGATTGTGCGCGGGAAGAGAGCTCGAAACTTTATAAACACTACGTCCGCGAAAATGCAAGACAAGTTGCCATCAGGTTTGCCTTGAAGTTGATCTACAAGATCGACTCTCGAATCGAAGCTTCCGCGTGTCTCTCTTTAAGTCTGCGTGCGAAGTAAAATGAGAAGTAAAAAAAAAACCACGAGAGAAGCGTTACGTATATCTATATATAGCAATCGCCAAAGTGCCTTTCGCGGGGTCTCGGAATTACCGGATACCAACTTCCGGCGCGCTTCGAGCAACCCTTTCGGCGATTCGCCCTCGCGCTGCGAGCATAAATTGACTTATTAACGATTCCAGGGGTACTCGGGAGAGAAAGGAAAAAAAAAAGCTGCCATGTCACGTGAGATCGAGGAGACCCCGAAAATTTGCCGCCTGCGAAATACAGATACCGGTCGGCAGATCGTTACGTATAGCGGTGTGTAACGTATACATGTACGCGGTGCGCGATCGAGGCTCACTGTACTCTCTAACGAGCGGTACACGTGTTCTGACGTCTGCGCTATAAAATACGTACGGGCACGCGCTTACGGGACTCATATGTGTGTGCACCAATACAATCATATGAGACATGCGAGCGAGCGAGTGAATACGAGTGCGAGCCGGTCGGTCGACCGGCCGGCCGGCCGGCTCTAGAGCCGGTTTTCAATGAGCGAGCAGGCCGGAAGAAGAGGGAGAAACGGCGTAATACCGAGAGAAAGAGAACGCGGAAGGGGATGGAAGAGTAGGAGGAAGAGGAGGAAGCGAGGGTGGGTGAGGGCGGATGCGCGGGAGAGCAAGAACGAGAGAGAAAGAGAGAGAGAGAGAGGAGGGAGCAGGGAGGAGGGAGGAACATAAACCCTTATCGAAATCGTGATTCACCCCACATTCTCCGGAGACCCCCTAACCTATTAACATCCATATCACAATAACAGATACACGTGTATGCCGTCGCTGTATTCCCACACCGTCTCTCGTCTTCGTCCTCGCTCTCTCCGTCCGCTTTCGCATCGCTCGCATCCGTAATTGCTCGCGGCATGGCGTATCGCGAAAAAAAAAATGAGGATGAGACAAAGAGCGAAAGAGACAAAAGGCGAAAAAGAGAGAGACAGTAAAGTGGCCATTATGTGCCGCGGGATTTCGGGATTAAAATGAATTTTCGATCGTACGCTTTCGTCTCTCCGCTTCGATCTCTCTTTTTCCATCATGCACGATTCTCGCGCATATGCATAAAGATGCCGTCATTCAATACCGGAAATTCAATTGCAATTATTGCCATTCGTTCGGCAAGTTTCTAAAAGATCTATTAATTTAACTAGAATTACCTCTTTATGGAAACTATGAATGAAAAAATTGATATCTTAAATGTTCTCTTATATTCGGAGAGAGAAAGAACAGTTTTTTTTTTTTATTAAAGTATAAGTCTCTCTAAAAATTTATTTGTCAATTTTATTTAATACTGTCTAAAAATTTAATTACAGATCTGAAAATTATTTTGTTGGACTATTAAAATAATTATGTAGGACGCTCAGACTGATTGCTAGAATGTCAAAACTTTTTGCAGCGTTCCTCATCATACTCGAGATTCCTTATGTTTCAAATTGATATTTGAAAAATCTATCAATTCTTTAAACATTGCGAATATAGATGTGATGAGAAATAGTACGATTATTGAGGAAATAGTATACTTTATTCTTTGAGTGAAAAATATTTCGAAAGCATGATAAATCCTTTTGCTTGACAAAGTGATATACAATTAAGATCATTTTAGATCTATTTTCTATTTAGATTTTCAAAGACTTTCTGTTTTCCTTTTATCATTTTTCGCGAAATTTTTTTGTATTGTGATTCTTGTATTTTGTCCAATATGAGAAATGCATTACCCAACAAAAAATATATAAAAATGAAAGAAAACTTTTTCACAGTTTTTTAAGTACAGAATACGATTTACCGAATTGCTCTATCATGTTATTTTGAAAAGTTTGCGATTGAAGAAGAGTATTGTAAAGACTATTTAACATATTTTAGCATAACTGTGATATTTAACATGTTGGAGCAATTTGGTAAATGACATTATATTTAGCGCTGAAAAACTTATGAGAGATAATTATCCTTGTTGTATTCGAAAAAGGTAATTTTTATACAAATACAATTTTCGAGTGCAACTAATTTAATTTAATTTGATTTATTATCAAATATTTATAATTTTAACGAAGATCTTGAATAGATAATTAAAAAGTTAATCAGTAAAAGTATTAATTTTCACAATGTTTAATTTAGTAAAAATTACGTGGGATAAAAGATTCAAATATCAGATTAACATGAGAATAACAGGCAAGAATTTAAAACTCGATCAATCACTAGCTTGATAATTCTCATTATTAAAATATTCTCAACGGTTTTTATTTCTTTCGCAATAATGTCAATTTCAATCATTTCTTAACGATAATCTTGATGTTAAGAGTAAAGTTGGATATCGCGTGAATTTCGATCGATTTCACAAGATTCTATGAATAAAACATGAATTATATTTGAATCAATTATTATTATATGAATTACGTTATTATATGAATATATGAAATCTATCAGATCTCTGCAAAAGTAATATTACGGTGGACAGTTTTTTTTTTGCGAATACATTAATTATCTCTTTTAATGTATATTCTCCATTGACGTTACATGCAATTTTGCAAATGCATTCGGTTGTGTATATGTATATAAAAAAGATGTGCACGAATGAGATACGTTCAGTCACGTCACATGATAATGATCAACTAATAATTCACGATCGTTATTACATGAAATATATATTAAAGCTGTTGATTTCAATTAATTTTGGATGAAATGCAGAAAATATTCGTATAAAAACAAACGATCGGACGTAGGTCGGCATCTTTAGCATTTACGAGACTGAAGATTCAAGTTAAATCGCGATAGGAGTGGTGAAATTCGCATTGTTGCGATCGCGGGAGGAAAGGGTGGAGGTGCGTTTGCTCGCCCCGTTCGCGTTTATTCAAGCGGAGAAATGGAAGCTGGTTTTCGGACGGACACCCAGTGCATCGAGATAGATAGGTAGATAGACGTCCGGATAGATGCATGCCACGGCAGGCAGGCAGTCGGTGTGTAAGGGATGCCAAGGGGGTGTGTAGGGAGCGCGAAGAGAGGATGGGTCGCGGCGAGATTCGAAGCGTAGGAGGATGAGAGGGTGGAAGTGGGTGAGCGCGAACGCGAACGACGGCGGTGTCGAGGGGATACCGGGGAGGAGGAGGGGTGACGTGAAAGAGGGTGGGTGGGTGGCGCGGGTTCTCTCGCTGATTACGTCGCAGGATGGTCAGGAGAGAGAAACCCCGGAGAGGATGCTGTGCTATGCCACCGGTCGGATGGTCGGTGGTGTGGAGAGCGCGGAGAAGGCCGGTTCTCGCCGTTGCCTGGTGGATAGAAGCGAATATATCCGCAATGTCCTACCGTCGCCGACCCTACGCTCTATCGCCAAGCTCTATCTCTCTCGTCGTCGTCGTCGTTGCCGTCGCCGTCGCCGCCGTCGTCACGAGAGTCCTCCACTTGCCACCCTCCTCCCATTACCCACCGCCTTCCATCCCTAGACCATCGCGGTCTCCTCCGCGCGCGATCTCGCTCCCGAATACTCTGTCTCTCACATCGCCCATCTCTCTCGCCGTCGGTGACTCGCGTGTATCTCTCCTCTTCTATTCAACGAGAAAGCTTCCAGGGTAGCGAGGCTCTAAGCTAAACTAAGCCACGTCAGGATAGGATAGTGTCGGGAGGATAGGATAGGATAGGATGCTTGGTTGGATAGTAGTGCCCATCTACTTCGTCGCGCACACAACAACCAGCGGGACGGCGACGAGGAGAATGACGACGACGACGACGACGACGACGACTACGACGACGACGACGTCGGCAACGGCGACGACCCCTTGTGCACAAGCATCCACTATCCTCTCCCTTCTAATTCTCCATCTTCCTTTCTCTCAGCCTCGACCAGTCTCGCGATCCTCGTCATCCCTCCGCCCTTTCTCGCTCAAGCGTCCCTCGCGCGCCATCGCGCGTTCTCCCGCGTTCTCCCGCTTCTTCCACCCTCTCGCTCGATCCGCTCGCTCTGCACGATCTGCCTGCCTTTCTCCGTCAGCAACACCACCCACGGACCCCCCGGGGGGTTAGTTAGGGGTAGTATATTGACGGCCGGCGTCGCGAGGACGCCTATACTTAGCGTGCCGGCGAACCGACGCGTTTCCAGCAAGGTGTCCCTCCACCTCCTCCACCTCCTCCTCCTCCTCCTCTTCCTCCTCCGCCGCCGCCGGCTCTCTTCGTCCGGCCACCCTCGGGTCACCCTTCACAACCACCCTCTCTGGCCACCCTATTCTACCACTCTCTGCCTCACACCCTCCATGTCCTCCGTCACACGGCCGTGGCGGCTTCCCCCTCATCGTTCGCGACCCCTCGTCCACCTTCTATCCCTCGAACACCAACATCTACCCCATTCCGGAGCTTCTTCCACCTCGATCCAGCCGATCGAGGTATTGAGAAAGCCAGCCTCGTCGTCTCCTTTCCCGCGAGAACCGAGCGGCAACCAGGTCCAAAATTACCGGCGGCAATATAGGGAGATTGGAGAGGGAGGTAGACGAGTTTCTTACGACGTTGAGCCAGGTTGCGACGTTGGGCATCGAAATCGATGCCTTCGGGCACCGAGAGAGCTTCGTGACGCACCTGATACGCGAGAACATGGGACGAGAGAGAGAGAGAGAGAGAGAGACGGTTAACGAGAGAGAGAGGAAGAAGGAGAGAGCGCGAGGAGTCGATTAGGGAGCGACCGAGCGAAATTATGTATACGCCGAAGATGATGGCGACGGTGCACGCGATGGGCTCGAGGAAGAAGGCCGAGGGTGATGTTTCTTTGTCGGGAGCGCCGATTCGGCGAGATCGCGGATATACCGGGCGGTCGATCCGATCTCAATACCTCGGTTTACGCGATTCGATATTCCGAGTAGTCCGGAGTAAGAAAGACACGCGATCATTTCGACAATTCTTGATCCCTTCGCGGAGATACGATTAAAATTGGTATCACTACACAATTCCTTCTCTCATTAACATAAATGAGATAAATATCTGTGACGACTCTTCATGTTTCTTGGAATCTCTCGTCACGGTAACGCAAGCTGTTGCGAATTAATAACATCTTTAAACGAGAATTCGATTCGCTGCAAATCATTTCCGTTGAGGGGTAATTTGCAAATTAATTTTTATCCGTTTAATTCAGAGCTTTAATTTTTCTTCTTGTTGCGCGTTATTTTTATGATGCTGCGTGTCGCGATATCTTCATTAAATTGCGTCAATTACATTAACAATAGCAACGTGTTAAAAGAGCTACTTCGAACGAGAATGATAATTACAGTTATTGTTTCCGTGCGGTATTTGATTAAAGTCTATCTTTTGAAGATTTAAGATCACGAGCAGACTTTATCGCGCAATCTTTGTTTCCTTTTCTTTCGTGTTTATTTTCTTTCTTTTTTTTCACAAACGGTTAGTGGCTAAATGTAATAAAGACCAGGTAAAGTACTCTTAAGCAGAAATTATCCAGTTAACATCTCGTAACTAAGTTTCGCAAGTTTGCACAAATACATAATAATCCGCGAGAACTCTCCGTGAATATCGCGTTAAAGCGGTAGGGTGATTGTAATTGCAAATCTTGAATCACAAAGAACACGATATGAAATTAATGTTCTCATAAATACTCGTTTAACTGCTCAAAAGACATCATTATCACTTCCTTCCTATATACGCGCATTTTTTTTTTTTCCCATAGAATAAGAAAAAAGTGTGCTCTTAGTACACATTGTTAGATCGATATCGCCATGAAAAAGAAAGTACGTATCGTTATTATTACTGTTTAATAACATGTAATACTTTTTATTATGTACGTTAATACTTGTATAATACATAATCATATATTATTATAATACATAATTATATATCATTCGTTTTCTCCGATGGCCATGTTTCTATTTTGTTGGTTAATTACGCAAGAACAAGATTAACAGGGCATTTCTGTCAAATGAATTTGATCGATAATTGAACGATGATCAATCAAAGGAGCAGGTTGACTAATAGACGCATAAAGTTTCTCTGCATATCGATTTCACTCGTGCAGTACATCGACCGTCAACTCGCTCGGAAGACTCTGGGAGAACTTGAAGACTCTCACTGAAAGGGTTCATGAGGCCGTGCACGTGGATAGCTGAGCCCGGGATTTTACGGGAATAACGTCACCGGGCGGCTCATCTCCCCCCTCCTTTCTCTCTCTCTCTCTCTCTCTCTCTCTCTCTCTCTCTCTCTCTCTCTTTCTCCTGTAAAAGGCGTAGTCGTAGCGAGAGTCGCATGACGTCACGACTGGCCGTTCCGCCCTATGTACGCCACGTAATCGCTATATATGTATTACGCACATGTGTGTGTGTGTGTGTATATATGTGTGTGTAAGTGCGCTCGTACCTATAAACACGCGTGGAGGTTTACGTCGGCAATTTCGTCGGCAGAAAAATTCGCGCGTGTCCCAGATAGACCTTTCGTCGCACGTCGAGGCGGCTCAGGATCGGTCATTATATCGATGTCCCTCGGGGTAATCCCGTTCTAATCATAAATAACACGTGTGCGCAGGCAGAGGGTAGTCGCCGTGGGTTGGGTGGGGTGGGTTGGGATATTGCTACGCGGCGGCGCGCAAAAGCGTTATTTTTGTAAAGTCGATGCATTCGCGTCGAGTGGCAAGTTTCAAAAACACTACGTTGAAGGAAGAGGAAAAAAAAAACAGTGGGTTCTATTATAAAATGCAGTTCTATTTTTTGCATGAATAATTTGTTGTAATTAATAACGAAGCGGTACACAAATATTAAAGGGGTGAATGTGAATCTCCTCTCCTTGAATGCTATAATTTTTTTCCTGATTTCATCGAGATAAAATTTCATCATGACTTTCCTTGGGTAACTCTCTTAATAATAATATTTTGAAATGTTCTGATTTGGAACGAATGCTTTCTTGAGGGAGCAATTTAACATAAATTAAATGTAAATTACTTATTATTGATGTTGCTGACACTGTTCGCGTTTAATTGTTAAGTTTGTAGTATTCCAAAATCGCGCGCAGGTGTGAAGTACGCATATTAAACTTCTTTAAAGCCGAAAATTTTAATTTTTCAAAAAAAAAAAACTTTCCTCGATTTTTCCGACAGTTTTCAATTTCCCTGACATTTCTGTCATTTCCAGTTTTATGGCAACCGTGAATTTTGGAGCGAGCATCAATTTAAATGATCGAATTATTAAGCGCTGACGCGCGGCTGCTCGATGTAACGTGCTACTTTAAATATTTATGTAAAATAAATGTCGTATCCCCAACTCATTATTATACTTGCACTACACTCGCGTTTACACGCACGCGCTTTTACACGCGTATATATCCTTGCCGAGATATTAGATGGAACGAGTTCGTGTCATTAAAAGCCCAGCGGTTCGCGAGCAGTTCGCCGATGCGTGCACGATTATTACCCTCCCGATATTTGTTATCGCCAGGCGCGAGGTTAACGGTGTCATTTTGCCACTGGTTCGAGCGAATCGAGGAATAGTCACGATGCGTGCGCATCATTATCCGTCCGCCGGGTCGTTAGAATTAATGAGCGTCGTCCGTCCGCCTGTTCCGCGATCAGCCGACCGATCGGTTTTTTCCCCTGACGGTTTCACAGTAATTTATTAAACGGCTAATAACGGGCGATAATAGGCGCGAGAGTCGGTAATTCTGATGTAACGTAAGAGGATGGATCAGAGGTCGAAATTAAAACCGACGAAGAGGCGTACCTGCGTAGCGCGGTTTTATCTCACGATATATAGTGTAAACTCTGGATATTACCATGTGGAAAAGATGGCCATAGACTGCAATTTCTGTAACAATTGCTAAATAATGTAATTTTTTGGTCATTCTCAAAGTTAATTAATATTTGCAGTAATTTATGTGCGTACATTATTCGAAATAATAATATTAATGTGAATATTATGTGATTTTTATTTTGGACTGCCTGCAAATATTCCCTAAAAGCTGCTACAACGTCGAATAAATTAAATTACCTTAAATCAACGTTATATGTATACATAATAAAGATATGTAAATTATAATATGACCTATAATTTGGATTTTCTGTTTCACTATTTGTAAATATTATAATATATTGTAATATCCATCTTTCTCTCCGTCGCATTTTCAGAAAGATGGCTCATAATCAATTAACACACATTGTTTTTTTATTTATAGAAATCTTTGTTTGGTTTCCTTAATTAAAAAAATTATTATTTTTAAGTTACTATTGCAATATTATATCTTTATAACTATGTATATATCTCGTATATATATATATTTGTATTAAATATATGAAATTATAGCAGTTTTATTTATCATTTTACAAAATGTTATATGCATTTTTATAATAATATAAAACATATATAGTCAATATGTCTCAATATCGGCCATTTTTTCCCTAAAAATCAAATAAGATAGCTAATGCATACGTTACAGGATTGCCACAAAATTGAAAAATCAGGAAAAACAGGAAAAAAGTTAGGGAATTTCGCAAAATTTTCTGGAAATTTAATATTCTTAAGTTTTAAAGAAGTTGATGTGCGTACAGTAACAGTAATTATCATTGCTATGTTAAATTGATCTCTCAACAAAATCATGAAATTCTTTCTGAAAATCAGGAAAACAACATTATTGTGTAATATTTCGATAATATCAAATTTTTGTCAAGTATTTTCTCTTCAATTTTGACAGCTGTTATTACTTTAAATAAAAATAAAAGTGTATATTTTTTGCATTTTAAAAAACTGTGGCCATCTTACTTGAGTTACGCTACGCAACTCGCGATAAATCGCGAGAAATCAAACATCGAAAATGCGTCGCGTTCAAACATCGAAAATGCGTCATTACGAATGAAATTATCAACTGTGCCTTCTCGATCACGCAATAATTCGATATTTTTCCTCTACAATCGCGGACGCGCGTTGCGCGAAATCATTAATACGATACATTCTATGATTACAACATTATCATGTTCCGCATGGAAATTCTCGCGAATCTCTCATGGATGTTCACACTGTTGTCATTAGAAATTTCAGAATTATCAATTTCTGATGAAACGGTACATAGATATCCGTGTGGTATTTCCGGCGTTAACTTTAATACTCTGCTAAAGATCGAACTAAGTGCAGGTTAAACAGGCCAAGCGACACGTTAAGCCGGTCGATGGCTGTATCATCGAGCGTTAAAGACACCATAATCGACGTAACAGCACCATAAGATAGAACGCGATATTCCCTATCTCGTGTAGTCGATCCAATTGAATTTCATTCGGCATCGATGCACATTTCTCCTTCGTTTCAACCTGCAAGCCGGGTGTATCCAACTCTTTATTTTGAGGCGTCACGTAAAAGTTGCATCGAATCGTGAGCGCGATGAAATTCACCAAGTTTCAACAGTATCAAACAATATTGATAGCATTGAACGATACTGGTACGATACTTTACTATTGTTTCTTGTACCGAATAGAGTTTTAGAAATAACGCTTTGACTTTGATGTTACATTTATCGATATATTGGAAACAATCCCGAAAAAATATAAACGAACATAGAAATTGCAAATAGGATTATCAAAAGGTTATTTTTATATAATCGACAATATATATTTATATACTTGGAAATATATGAATACTCTAATTACCTTCATTAACTTATACAGAAACTTTCATCTTTGATTATCATCGACGAGAGATGCTTATTACAATAATCACAATATTCGAATGAGCAATGAATATAATAATGATAATATTTTTGGGCGCAAAACATCGATCGTTACTGATACACACGGCATATTCGATATAAGTGAGCGAAGAGTATCGACGACTCATTAAATTTAAGCGTCTCTACGCTCGTGAATAAAAACCATGCGAAACGAGGCGAGCGAGGCGATATCACCTGGTCGCTACTTGCCGGAGCGCCCCCCCCCCTCTCTCTCTCTCTCTCTCTCTCTCTCTCTCTCTCTCTCTCTCTCTCTCTCTCTCTCTCTCTCTCTCTCTCTCGCCATATTTATCTCCAGATACAGCGGCGATCTCATTCCGCGCCGGTCGTCCGCCAACTTTGCGCGTCGCGTCGCGGACGCGTCGCGAGCAGACGCCGAGTTTGCGGTGGCTCGAATTATCGGGCGGCGACAGTGCCATGTCGCGGCGAGCGAGTTTGCCGAAATGCAGGGCCGTACGTAGCCGTGGCGCCCATTTATTGTTCTCTCTCTCTCTCTCTCTCTCTCTCTCTCTCTCCCTTGGCGCGTAATGAGAAGGCAGGCGAACGAGTGACGCGCGATAACGGCCCGAGAGGATCGTAATTGGCGAGTGTGGAACTGGAACGAACTCGTTTCGCGGCGCACCGATAAGATCCGTTATCGCGCGTTTGGCGCGGGCTGCGAAGAATCGTCCTCGATGGTGCCTCTCGCTCGCGTTCGACGAACCGCGACGACCGCGCGACGCAAAAGAGAGAGGAGAGGAAAAAAAAAAACAACTCGGTGCGACGCGGCGCGGCGCGGCGCGACGGTGCCGGTATTACGTTTTGGCTTCAAGGCTGATACAATTCGCGACCGCGCGTTAGAGTTTTGCGCCGCGCCTAGCGCGGGCTTTTCCCTTTCTCTAGTCCGTGACCTCGTTCGTTCCCCCGACGTAAATCCGTCAGGAGAGATCCGCGATGTCCATGCTTCGTTTGGGGACACCCTTTTCCCTCTATCACGCGTTCTTTCCTTCGCTCGCTCTCGCTCTCTCCTTTCGCCGTCCCTCTTTCCGCCCGCGGCCCTCTCACGCTACCCGACCCCTGCCAGCCACCCTCGCTCCCACTCCTCTTTCCCATCGTCCTTCTCGCGAGAGTGCGTTCGATCGACCTGAATTTTTTTCCACGCTCGAATCGGGAGCCCTGAGAGCAATTTCTCGACTCGTCGCGGGGTGGTCGTCGCTGAGGAAAACCCCGAGGAAAATCGTCCGATCGATCTACCTTCGGTCTTCAGGTCCGAAACGAACGACGAAGAAGGGTGAACGTGTTCGTAACGAGGAAGACAAAGATAGAAGATAGAAGATAGAGGGAGAGAGAGAGAGAGAGAAAGAGAGATAGAGCTGGCAAGAGGCAACGGTACTCGAGGGTAGAGAGAGAAAGATCAAGAGAGAGAGAAAGAGAGAGCGAGTCGTGGGCTGGATGAGCAAGGGAAAAGAGGGGGGAGGGTGAGAGAGGCAAACACAAGTATATGTGCAACGCGAGCTGCATGTATATAACGATGCTGCGTCGGTGTGTGTGCGTGTTCCGCGGGTGGGCGACCCAGCATTTAAAGCGGCGTGCACAAAACACGCCTACACTCTTTGAAATGTTAAGGAATAAAATAGTGATTTGTGTGAAAAGTCCAGTCATAGATACATATCTGCATGTTTAATTTTTAATTACTATTCTTGTAAATGTTATGTATTTGATATTATACTTATTACATATATTGTATTCACAAACAATAATGTGCATACGTACACTTTTGTGAAGTTCCAAATCGCAAATGTGATAATTCTGATGCATAAAAATATTGACTTGCAAGCTGCGACAAAGTTTGTAAATGTTTCAGAATTTTTTTTTAATCTCAATTATTTTATTATTTTATTATTTATATTATTTTTTTCGTTATAATGATTCGTTTTAATTTATTCATTTAGAAATTAATTTTATCGAGTGTAAAAATTATGATGTATTTTATAGAACGAAAAATATATATTTCTAACAGAGACGAAGAACTCAATGATACAAGTTTCTACTAAATTTATGCAAAAGATTTGTCTATTAAGTTCTGTAGATTGTAGTTTTCCGATAAATAAAGTTATGCTGTTAAACTTTGTATATTCTTAATTTAAAAAGAACGGAAGCTTTTTTTTCTAGACAAAAAAAAAGGGAATTTCGATTGCAGCTAAAGTTAATGATTTTTATTATAATAATAAATTCCGGCATTCGTAAACAAACTACATATTTAATGTATTAATTTTCCTTTTTTTTTTTTTATAAGAAAATGTTTAGCTCTATAAAAGTTAAAATCACAGCAATATCATTATAATGTACATCCATACGGGACGTACTGTATACGTCCTGTATAAAATTATTAATTAGCAGGAGAAATATTGAATTATTATTAACAAATCGCAATGACCATGAGAGAAATTCGTTGATTCACGTGTGAAACGAGCTTAACGTCGGCGCGGTGGACAGGATGAGGTACACGTACCACCACACCGAAATCTTACGAGCTTGCCTCTGCTAACTACCTCCTATCTGCCCTGCCCGAGGCCCTGAAAACGTTCTACGTTACGCCTCGCGGGGACCCATTTCGCGCGAGCCTCGGGCACAGGGACGTGTGTCGATTCCCGAGTGCCTGGTGCTTAATTAAAATTTCCATCCATCTCCTCGTCTCCTCCTCTAATCATTATGTGTCAACGCGGGTCAAAAGTACACTCGTCCGATTATCTGAAATTCGTGAAAAATTCACTGAACCTCATCGCGCGCGCGCGCGCGCATGCGAAAAGTAATTTAAAATTGAGGTCGAATGCACGTCGCGTTTGAAGAATTATGAATTACGTGATTTTCAATACATTTATGTTTTATACGCGAGATTTAGTCTCCGAATAATCCGTTATAATCGCAACTTAAAATTGCAAATATGAAAAATAAACTGAAGGGTATAAAAATGAACACTTACTTGAAAGTGAATGCGAAAGAAAAGAAGGAACGCATCTATAGATTAAATTAGTCATGATATTATTTACAACTTTAGTTTTGCAACAATTAAATTGCAAATATGGGCATGGAAAGAACGATATATCTAGCTAAATTTTTAGATATTTTAACAAAATTATTCTTTTCGTGCAAAGATCCTAATTCTGTATACAGATCCGAAAATAATTTTGTTGGATTATTAAAATAATTACGTAGGAATCTCGAGCGTGATGAACGATGGAAAAAGTTTTGATATTCTAACAATTAATTTGTGAACGTTCTACGTAATCATTTTGATGATCCAACAAAATTACTTTCACAGCTGTATCTAAATTTTTAGATACTTACTTTACTTCAGCAAAACTTTTCGTGCATTAGTATTCTTTCTTTTATTGTATCTTGAAATAATATCTTTGTGATATAAAAAATTATATTTTACAGCATCCCAAAGTTAAGAACTGATTTTTACGTCTTTTTCAAAGAAATCTAGAAAAATCAACTACATAGATCGACGTGTAAGAATGTTTTATTTGAGCGTTAATATCCTAATATCTACAGAGTCGCGAACTCTCACTGGCGTAAAAGTTGAGCGAAAAATCTCAAGGTAAAGTTCGGGAATTCTGAAGAAAAGAAGGCAAGCCGTTACCAAGTTTTACTTTCTTTGGTTATTGCAGAGACGAGTCAATCACCGAGCAAAACGATACGGAGAAAGTAAAAGTGTTTTCATTGATACTTTCAGAATGACCTATTTCGAAAAGCGCAACATAGTGATAAATTTAAATTGCTTTTGTGGCGATGCACTGCTTATGTCAATTACGTTGCATTTATGTTAATTACGTCTGCACGATTAAATGCACTTATCGATAAATATATAATGAACTGTACAATGATAACATATAATGATAGTGTACTATATTGATAATGTATACTCCAATTAATTTAAACGTTTATTACTCCTACGCTCTTTTATCACTATGTCATTTCTTTATCGCGCTGAATTTTTTTAATAGCATCGAGACAGAAAGCGGAAGTACACCTGCAAGTACCGCATTGAGTCGATAAACGATGCTCGAATACAAATCGATACATAATTAATCTATCATATTTTTATTCCTTAAGAAGATACATTCTTCTTCTTTTCTTTTCGTTCCTCTATTTCGCAAATTTATATGACAAAGAAGAGAATTTGGAAACTAGTGGGAAGATTGATAAAAGTAAATGACAATAAACTTGATGCGAGTTTCTCAGTACTGTTAATCATTATCATAAAATAGTCTCTCATCAGAATTAACAAATATTAAAGAAGGTACAGCTTAAATTGAAAATGTTTGTCTAAACTCCCATACAGAATTTTAAAGAAAAGGAAATCTGTGCCTTTAGTTTGTGTATCACTTTACATTTCTCTTTCGAAAGCAATTCAATGGATTTACTAAACATTTTAAAATTCACAATGGGAACACGACAATTTATAACCTAAGCAAATTGAAAAATTAGTAACTGACAAATGAACTGATAAATGAAAAAACTTTCTTACAATGCGTGACATTTTATGGCGGCATTTGTATTTATTTTCCCGAAATTTATGATGGAAAAGAACGAATTATTTGACATGAATATTAATTGTTTTTCGAGTGTACTTCCGGTCTTTTCAGTTTATAATACAAGATTGATACTTGCTTCATAAGAAAGCAACAAATTCAACAAAATGCGGATCAACAAAAGTAGTTACTATTATAATAACATTCATAAATATATAAAACGGGGAACATAAATCTTGCAGTAAAAGTTAGAGGAAAGAAAAAGAAGATAATAGTGCACATGTTCAAAATGCATCTTTTTTCGTATACCTGAATTCATTTCCATACAATACCTACACTATTGACTGTAATTATCAATCTACCAGTCCATTTGATGAGCTGGTAACCTTGGTGGAGACCTTGAAAAAAGATTTTGATTTTTCGAAAAGAGAAGCTTTATTGAATTACCTTAAAAATTTAACTACGTACAAATCTAAAAATAATTTTGTTCAACTATCAAAATAATTGTGTAGGCTGGTTGTTAGAATATCAAAATTTTTTGTAGCATTGCTCATTATGCTTGAATTTTCTACATAATTATTTTAACAGTCCAACAAAATTATTTTCAGATCCGTACCTAGCTAAATTATATATTTCAGCAAATTTCATTTTTTTCGTGCATTATTTATTGGATTAGATATAAATCATCAGAAAAGTATAACAGAAACCGACTGCATGATTATTAAAATCTTTGTAAATTAGAAAAATTTATGATTTAAAGGTAAAGATTCATTTTATAAATTCTGCTATTTCATTCTAATTTTAAAGCCAATAAAATATTATTTTATTCTAAAGTCAACAAAAATTATATTTTAATTGTATCATATATAATTTAATAAAATATTTGATAAGCACTCTCTAGTTAGGCTTTCGATTTCTTAATGATTTCTCAATGAAAACAATCAGGTCTGTGAAGTTAATATCCCTAAATGTGAACTTTTACAAAATTGATGTGGGCATTTGGTGTTCACAATTTTGTCTACAAGTATTTGTCTATAATAATTTTTAATTTTGTCATATTATCTTTCGTAATATTTCTTGTAACACTTTTCTCATATTACATCTCTTTGTAATATGAGAAAAACTGGAGAGATTTCTCGAGTCTTTATATGCACGATGTATCATAATAACTTATTGCCATATTGGCAACTTTGATTATTTAAGATTAAATACCCGAATTAAAATAGAAAAGAGAAGATGCTGTTAAAATCGCCAAGTTACTTGAGGAATTAGATTTCAAATTTTCACGCCTTTTTATTCCTTAAGATTAAGAAAATGTTGACAACGGCCGGGAAGTTCAGGGGTGAAAGCTCGAAATCAAAATTTTTATGACGCCTTTGCGTCGCATTGTCGGGAGAGAGTTAGTGGAGCTGGATGCTGTAAACAGCAATTTGAGTGGTAGTTATGCGCACGAAATTACATCGCGCGCCAAGGATGTAAAGCGAAGAATGCGGAACGTGACAGTATTTTAAGAAAATGCATTTTAAGTGCTTCGCGCATTATGCGATGTCTCAAATATATCTGCGAGTACATAAATTGGGTATAATCTTGTTACTTTTTATAATTTACGATTGGCTACTATCTACAATACATCTATACCTTTTATTACTATATATTACTTATGTCAAGACTCACGATAAGGTCCTCCACTTTACAACATCGTTATCATTATAGGCTGCGCCTTTGAAATCATTAAACGGCTTCCTGAATTTTATTAAGTAAATTAATAAATTTATTCCCGCCGTAAAATTCTCACGTATCAAAATTGCATTATAACTAAGTCCGTACGTTTTAGAAAACTACATTTCTTACATTTCATCTCTTTCGATATTATATTTTATTATTTTGGGATCATATTGTGTCTTCTTTTTCGATCCCAGGCGACATACTTAAACGACAATCCAGTAGTTAAACCAGCCAGTGGTTAAACGTCAAATAGCGCCCGATTCATATCACGAAATCGTTTCCGTAAATACGCGAAACAGGAAGCATGGATGTGCGTATGTAAATCCGTTTAACGCTGATCCGTCAAAACGGGATGGGACAGAACGGGATGGGGCGGGGAAGAAATGTTTTGTCCCCGACCCTGCAGAGGATACGAATAATCGTGTTTCGAATTCGGGTTTCGCAGCGGCGGCAGCCGCTCTCTCCCGCTATTACCATTATTATAAGTTGATGTGACGTGACGTAATGGGAGTTAGAGCCGTATGAATGGGCATAGAGCAACAAGTTGCCACTAAAAACTGGGAGTGAGTTCGTGAGTTGAGTTCTGCTCGTTACACCTCTATATGTAGTTCTTCCTTCCCTATACTATACGCCGCTCTCTCCGCTGTATACCCCGCTCGGCCTCCCCGTTATAAACCCTCTGGCTTTTAAAGTATTCTTTTTAAAGCGGAACTGTCCTAACACAGATGTCACCGAGTTGTAATATTCCGCACGAGTGGATGCAACGACAAATCTCTGTGTAGCTTTCTTTTTAACTTTATCGAACAACTCGTTCTTTTATTCGTTCAACTTCTTTCTCACTGTCCTATTTTTTTCTCAGCTATTGTGTTCTACCCTGATTTATTGCAGCCTCAAATGTAAACACAAATTGATACGAATTGACACTACTCTCTACTGGTAAAATGAAGAAGTTATCTAGTCTTCTGTACATGTATATTTTTGTATTTTTAAATAAAGATTTCTCAAGGAAATGAATAAATATGATAAATGAGGTCTTATGAGGATCTTAAATCAATACACAGGACTTACTGACAAATTACCGATATCTCCGAATTGATATTTTATGGATCATCAAATCCATTGACGCAAGAAGTACGTACAAAAAAACACCGGCCGCACTAAATTTTATTGATTTAGGAATAAATCTTTATTTATTATACAATATTTATTCATTTCTTTGAGAAAGTATCTTTATTAAAAAAAAGATTACTTTTTCATGCTATCAGGTAGAGAGAATAAATGTCAATTCGTGTCAATTCGTGTTTATATTTGAGGCTGCAATAAGTCAGAGTAGAACACAATAGCTGAGAAATCGGGGAAAAAAATTAAAAATTCACTTTATTTCAGCTCTCTTACAGCTGTCACCTCGGATTATATTAGGTGTTGGAATTAATTCGTAGCGTTTTACAAGTGATAGGAAGTACTTTCATTAATGTATTTTTTAATGCTCATGTGAAATAAATAACATTCTTTCATTAAAAACGCTACGAATTAATTCCAACACCTAATAATTCCTTTAATACAGAAATTCTAGATCGTACGTATTAAATACCTTCCCCGGAAACGTATGACATGCACGAACAATCCTGAGTTTGTGAAATTGTGATCGAAGACCTAGCAAAAAAGATCTTCCAAAATTAAAAATATCTTCCTGTATTATCGCGGACTAAATCATAATTTCTCAGCCTTGTCCAGCAAAGTATACGTATTAGTACGTATTTGTCAGGTGGATTTTATGCCGAGAACGATAACAAATTTTTCTTAAGATTTTTATTTCGAAATTTTTTATCGTTCTCTGCATAAACTCCACCTCACAGACACTTATTAACCCGTATACTTTAATCCTGGAAAAGAATTTTCGATTCTGTAAAAGAGGAAAAAAATATACAAAAATCATGATTAGTCGATAATACCAAAACGGCTTTAAGATCCTCTTAACAGTACTGTTGGGATGTCGATAAAAATTTGAAGGAATGTGTTTATTAAATATATAATACCATGTAATTCTTAAATAACCTGTAAAAAAGTGTACATACAGATACAATAATTTAATTTTTAAGCAAAATAGGTGATTTAGAAACCGGTGCGATTTCGACAACTTTCCTATGTTATATCTTTCCACTTAATCTTTTGTTATACTTCCGAAAAAACAAAACACTTAACCTGCCGTTTTTACATAAATCTAAAGAAATCGAACTAAAGAATTCATTTTTTTGTTCTTAATATTTACATAATATATGCTGCGTATATAAAATTGTATTATAATATTATATATATACATAATTTGTCTACAAATGGATAAACCAATTATGAGCAATCTTTTCATTTCATTCGATAACTAATTTTTTCCACACAGCTAAATTTATCTGGCTGATGATACATTATATTTACATGGCTGAGGATAAGTCAATATAAACATAATATAGATGCAAAAACAAACCGTTGGAGAAAGTTATTAGACGATTACATACGATTATATCACGTTTACCATCTCTGAATCGCTTGCTGATTTTCTGAAATAAATTCCGTTGACATTACGCAACACGAATTGTAGCAAACAACGATAGCGATCGAGCATCCCTGACAGTGACCTTTGTGCATACTCAAGTTATTGTCGATAACAGTTTATGGGGGAGATTCCGATAAGACTGTTTGGCGACGCGATATACGAGAACGCTTTTCCAAAGTACATTTTAGACGCCAAAATTGTGATGATATAAAAATTAAAAGTTTTTACTAGTAGTTTTTTTTTTATAAAAATAAAGCCAATGGCAATCAAGGCGATTTTTCGTGTTAGATCTCGTGAAATCTAAGGTCTGTTTTCTGTGGCTGAATTATTAGACACTTTTGGAATTTAAAGCGAGATAGATATATGTTTGATATTTGTCAAAAGCGAGAAAGAGAGTTCTAGTGCTATCCAGTGCAGGAATTGAAAACAGACCACTAGTAATTCTAGAATTACATCATAAGGCTGGTATTACATTTGTCGTAAGACAAAGCATTTTAAGCCTATTGATTGGCTGCAAGAAAGAGAAGTTGTCGGATCTCTCTATCCTATAGCCAATCAATAAACTTAAAATCTTTGCGGTATGACAAATGTAATAGTACCCTATATATAAGTCTGTTGCTTGCATTTTTTGCACTTCGCATTTTTGCTTTCTTCCGTTTCAACGCCCAAATATATATTTATGTGCATTTTAAATACAAAAAATGTTGAGGACTTCAAGCAACGTGAACAGATCTCATACAGCAGACGGAATTTCTAGTAATTTATTATAACTGCATCATGCAGCACACAGAATTTCTAGTAATTTACTAGAAGTCTAGCTAACATTCTAGTACGAAAATTATTTGCGGCTTAAGAATAATAAAAAGCAAATAATAAAATCATAATTAATTCATACAATTTATATTAATCCTTACTTGTATTTATATGTATCCTAATGGGATATACATTTAATATTTATAAAAGTCGCACATATATAAATTCATCCTCGCTCTTCATTAATACACTCATTGAAAATATGTTTAACAAATTATATATATTATCTTGTTAATCTTTTCCTTTAAATCAGATATCTGTTAGATTTATAAAGTTTCATTTATTTAAGTCTGAAATATTTTGCGTTGTCTGTACTACAAAAAATTTCTTACAAACAGTAGTTAAATCGTCAAAGTTATCGAAATCATTTTACGTAACATTACAATCACATTATGTATTACAAGCGATACAAGTAAGATAAGAGATATCTTAATAATGTGACAATAATATAATTACACGATAATACAGCATAATAATAACAATACATTACGACTATATGCGTCCTATACGATTAATTAAATTAAAGTGTATAATGTTTATAATGATAGCACGCGTGCGTAAACGGCTGAAATACTCGGCCGAAGAACTACGCAAAATTTCGCGACGTTGTTTTACAAAACATTCCCGCGTTATCGCGCGATATCTGCACGCGTTACGCTACATCGGATGGGCGGCAACCCGGCGATGCACTTATCCATCGTCAAATTATCGCGGTTCATCCGGATGATGGACCGTTCACCCGGTCGACGTAATCTCGCGCAATTTGTCACGAGGGCGAACTTCGTTCGCGCGGAGCCCACTCGAGTGGCCGTCGTCTCGTTCGACGGCGTAAATGCGCACGAAAAACGCACGAATTGCACGGCGATCGAATTCCACGGTGGCTTCTTACAAGGATTCCAACGGCGCCGGCCGCTTCCTCGAGATCGGAAGGACGGCCGTTTACATTCCTACGATCTTGGTGATTACATCGTTGCGACGGGTTGTTCGATCGCGGATGGAAAAGTAAAGAATCGCCGATCGCAACTGTAAATGCGGCGACGCGTTGTGAGATGCTATCTCGGTTTAGTCGGATAATTGTCCAATTTAATCTTTAGCATCGCGTTTCCGGATAATGCGCGTTGTGTTTTGAAAGTAAAATTTTATTTCGTCTTAATTTTTTCCAATAAAAATTTTTCCTCAAAAAATTGAGTGGAGAGCGATATATATATATATATATATATATATTGCAGAAAGAGAGAAAGAGAGAGAGAATGGAAGAGTACTTACTCACTAAAAAAAAAATCAAGCGCATCAATTATTATGAAAATAAAGGAAATGATAAAAACCAAATGTTTCATCAAAATAAAGGATATAATTAAAAATTAAAAGTAATAAAAAAGGCTCTGTACTTAAACAATATATATATATATATAAAATAATATAACAATTTTTCAATATATTAACATCTTTATAATATGAAATTAAAAGTAATAAAAAAGACTCTGTACTTATAAATAAAAGGTAGTATAAAAAAAGAACCAAGCAATAACGTATAAAAGAATTTTAATTTAAATAAGCAAAATTAATACAAAACAATTAAAATAAAACAAACATTTCAACTCCAATCGAGTCATTTGCAATCTTACAATAATATAAACATTGTTCTAAATTAAAAATTCGTACATAATCTTACAATATTCTTACAATTCCTTAATATAAAATCTCTCTTTTCTTTCTGTGTAATACGCTGCGAGTCACTTTTATCAAGAATTAACAAAGTCATAAAAAAATTCTTAGTAAATCTGTTAAGAGTCCAATAATACACAACGAGAAAAAAATGTAAAATGTGGTCCATTTCGTGGTACAATAAAATAGTCTTTTTAATTTAATAAGTTATTATAAGCAAATTCGCAAAGGTAACGAGCATCTGACTTACACGATGTCAAAAAACGAAATGCATCTTTTATACTATCTTTTGTTTATAATTAAAAAGTTCAAAGTTTCAGAATTCTATTACAATAAATATATTTACAATAAATATATTCTAAAATAAAGAAACAGTTAATAATAATAGTTAATAATAATCGCGCGGTACTTCAGGGTTGGTATAAAACTAAAAATCAGGGAAATGTTAAGAAAATTGAAAACGGTCAGGAAAATCAGGGAAAACTCGGGGAATTTTTCAAAATTTTCTGGAAAATTGGAATTTTTTGGCTTTGAAGAAGTCGTTTTCCAGCAAGAACACAGTATAACACTGTTATGCCAGTTTACATAAAAACTATATAATGTTTCAAAGATGATTTCACTCTCGAAACAATCAACTTTAATAGTTTAATAACAGATAGATGACATGAGAGTTAAAAAAAAAACTAGTTAAAAAAAACTAGTTAAAAATTCATTTAAATTGTTGCCTACATCAATCTCGTTACGCATATATGCTGCTAGTTTCATAATATCTCAAGGCCGATCTTACGTTACACTTTCAAAGCAAGCAACTGTAAAATTAATATAACCGATAGGACACAAAACATTCAAAAAAATTCATTGAAAACTGTTACATCAGCTTACTGAATTATGTAGGTAAGTTAGTTTAACAGTAGAATACCTTAATAAGTTTGTTATCAATTTAATAAGAGAGAAGATAATTAGTAGAAAAAATTCATCGGAAACTTTGAAACGCTAACTTCAATACAAGTTGATCTTGAATTGCACTTTCGAAGCAAGTAGTTCGTATAATGCAATAATATCGAAAGCTCAGTGCAACGGACTCCCGGCCGACATTACCGCTCCAGACTTGACATTGACCTCTTCTCTAGGAAACTGTTCAACTTTGATAGCCGAGACGCGGCGTTGCGAAAGTTAAAGAACAGAGGCTACGGTGAGAAAGAGAGAGAGAGAGGGAGAGAGAGAGAGAAGGAGAGCGTCGCGTAGAATTGTAATTGCCGCTAGGGGCTATCGCCGGCGCCGTCATGCGAATTCGCACAATGTAGCAACACGCAATCGTCGACGATTTTTACTTTTTTTTTTTTCTTCATACGCGGAACGCGGAACGGCCGATCGCGCGTCGGCGGCGACGAAGAGGAGAACGATGATAGCCGTGGGGTAAAACGCAGGGTAGAAAGAGAAACGTGGAAAGTAGGAGAGAGAAAAGGAGAAATAGAGAGAGAGGAAGAGAGAGAGAGAGAGAGAGAGAGAGCAAGAGATCGAACGAATGGATGAGAGAAAGAGAGGGTGCGAAGAGACGTACGAGCATAACCGAGGCGATAAAACGCCCACACGTATACCACCTTGGTAACTGTCGCCGGGGCAATTGAATTAATGCCAGCCTACAAATTGAAGCCGGTGTGGGATCTCCGTACCGAGAGGCTCCGTTGCTTCGATAATTGCTGGAAAGTGGCGCGCGCGCTGCGGGAACGATTGCTGCTGGCGCGACTCCGCTCCGCTCGGCTCGGTTCGGCTCGGCTCGGCTTGGCTCCGCGATGACGATTTCCAAGTAATATCATGCGTAAACTGCTTGAACGCGCAGTTACGTCGCGAGGCGTTAATTCGTGCGATCGTCTACACTTGCTCATCACCATGTTGTGATATTCCAATTAAAGGATATTTAAATCGAATAAACGAGAAGAAGAGGTTTCGTCGTTTTCAGATAAAATTAACGTAGAACCCTTTTCATCTCGATAAACGAGATCGGTATTGGACAATAGTTATCGAATATAATTATTATAATTGTATACTGAGATTATACAATGTTGTGAAATAATTTTACAATTAAGTTGTAGAGTAAATTAAAATTCTTATCGTGAATGATGAAGTTTTGACGCTTGAAACAAATTTTATTTATAGCTTATGATACATTTCGGAAGATTAAGAATTGTAATTGAATTCACATCTTGATATTGAGGAAAAACGTTGGCTTGTGGATTAAAAAAATCACATAGGAAATGAAACGTATTAAAATTTTTTACTTATCAACCGCTCGAAATTATCTTAATTTATACTGCATAATATAGTTGTACAACGCCTGTACATATATTATAGGTATATAAATCAGGGTTATCACAAAACTGGAAATCAGGAAAATATCATGGAAATAATTCTCGACGATATTAGGGAATTTCATTATTTTCTGGAAATTTAATATTCTAAATTTTGAGAAAGTTTGATATGTCTACACAACACCTACCTAAATTTCGAACTACTACTTAACAATTAAATACAAGCAAACAGTATCAGCAACATTAATAGTAATTTATCATTCCTACGTTAACTCGCTTTCTCAACAAAATATATATTTATCAGTTTCGAAATGAAGACGAAAGTAAGAAAAAATATAAACGGTTTCAAAATATTGAAAGGGAGGAAAATGATGAAATTTCGTCCAGAAATTAGGGAAAAGCTATCGAATTTTAGGACGAAGAAATTTGTTTGACGTAACCCTGATACAATATCAGAGTAATTACTTCAATTCGGCTTTCTATTTTCCTCCAAATAATGGAACCACGTCGCGACGGTGCCTTTTTTATTTAGCGGTGTCGCGACGCTGCGTGCCTTCCCTCGGTGTCGCCGCGACGGTCGGGCGATTCTATACGACATTCTATACGACTCTGCCGTTCGCTTCGGGCGTTTCCACGAGAACAGGCGACACGGGCGTAGGAAAGCCCCGGGCTCGGTCGGCGCCGATCGGCGAAAGGCGTTGCCCCGATCATCCGTCCGTCGCGTTTCCCATGGCCGCGTAAATCGCCGCGCGCCTGGAAACGTTCGCGACGGTGCGACGACCGGGAGGAAGGACGACGCCAAAGCGCGAACGAACAAGGGGAGAGACCTAGCTGGAAACCCGGCGCGGACGAACGGACGGTCGAACGAACGGACGGACGTGCTCCCGAACGCCCCTCGACGCGCGACGTTAGGGTGGCTGAAACGAAATCGGCCCTAATGAAACTTTCTCCGTCTCGCTCGCTCTTTCATCCACCCTGCCTAGTCGATAGTTAGGTCCGCCGACTCACTTCGCGCGAAACGTATTATGGTTACCCCTTCTTTGTGTTTTTTTTTTTTCCCCCCCAGGATTCGTCCTTCCAACCTCTAACTCGCAGTCGTCCACGTAGACTATAATACGCATCACGAGAATATTCTGGTAATTCGCCGTCAAATTTAAAATAGAATATGTTGGACGTTGAATTAGGATTATAAGGGATTAGAAAAATTTTGGTTGTACCAAGCTTGCGGAATATTTTGCAAAATTCCTCGACTTTTCCCTCATTTCTCTAACCGTTTTCAGTTCAAATTTCATCAATCAAGGACTTGTTTGCCCATATCCAAACAAGAAGTTAGTTGATTCAATCAAATGGGGTTCTCAGTATGCATATATATAATATAATATATATAACTTTATTATCTTGTAAATTTTTGCAATCGTCTCTTGGCCTTATCGATATTTTTTATTTTGCACGCCTGACAATCGGCTAGCATAAAGTAGAATTTTTTGTTAATTGAACAACGACACTCAACTCGACAGCTTGTTTACGAATCGGAAATTCGGGAGCGATAGTTATCGTATTTCAAACAATACTCCAGCTCTATTTTATTTTTATTTTGGCAATTAAATCTTTGACCCGAAAAAAGTTCAAAGAAAAAAGATTCGGTCTCGCGCTCGTTTTCCTGCAAGGGGGATATGTAAAGATAACAATCTCTCGCGATAACGCCACGCTGCTCGGTATGTTAAATCTAGCCTTTAATCTGGCGATCTTGCGCTCGCGCTCGCGCGATCCGGTAATCTCTCGACGATCGAGCGTTCGCTCGCCGCAGAGGCGTGCGAAACGCTTAAAATCCTCGATGTGTAACGCCTGTTTTTGTACCACGATGCGCGCCTTCCTGATTCGCGAAGCGACTACGAAACCAAGCGCGACCACGGCGTTTGTATAAACGGAGAAGAAAAAGAAGAAAAAGAAGAAGAAGCAGCGGCAGCAAGTGAGGCGCCTCTTCGAAGGCCTTCTCGGCAGTGTAGTCAGTCACGACCGAGTCTTCCGCTCGGTTGGCTCGGTTGGCTCGGTTCTAATTGGTCGCCAACACCCCAGAACCGCGGATCCCCCTTTAATCATGACCGCGATCCGCTATCGATTGAGGTGCCGATCACGCGCCTGTGAGATACAAAAATCTCAATGAGGGAAATTCCACGGCCAACGAACACAACAACCTTTCTCCGCCGATACCGTCGATCGTTGTAACATTTTTACCTTCCTCCCTCCTCATCTCCTTGATTCTCGTCTATTTTTAACGCTACTGGGACAGATAAAGTCAAGTATGAGAAATTTCAATTTAACGTCTAATCACCCAGATATTTTAATATCTTTACGGAAGATGACACGCAATTAAACTGTTATTAAACAGCGGCGAAAAATCGATTGCGCGCGAGAGAGTTTCCACCGTGGAAAAAGTCCCCTCGCGGGGACGGTAAAGATATTAAATATTTCGATATTGCGCAGTGTTGTAATGCAAACTCTTCCTTCTTTATCTCATCTCTTCATGATCCGAGATGTGGCAGATGCTGCCGCGTGAGATACCGGATTTTCCGCGTTACGTATCACGGATGTTATCACGGCGTATGAGGGAACGAGTCATCGCTTTGATGACACGCGCCTTATCGGGGCCGATAATTTGTATGCCGCGCTTATACGCCGCTACTTCCAAGTTGCACTACGACGGCGAAGTTACGCAGAGCGCGCACGCGACGGCGTTAGACGTGTAGAATGTAATTTAACCGGTAACCCATGGCAATGTGCGTGCGTGCACAGGATATGCGCGCACAGCAGCTAAACGAGATTGCACCACCTGTCGCGCGCCTCCAACTTATTTTCGTACCTCGAAAAATAATAAACCTCGCGATCTTTAATATCTCTAATATTTCTCTATCTTCATTCTCTCCTAATCGATTTGTATTAATTTTACACGAATTATTTTACGTACTTGTATTCTTACAACGAACAAGTCCGTGAAACGGATTATTCCCACGAAAAACTCGAAGCCGTAAATACAGAATTGTATGTTTTAATAACAATAAGAGTCAATACGTCGTCCAATTTTAAAACGAGTAAATCCCTTAACGGTATACACCATAACGCAGGATGTTCGTAGCAAAAATTTAAATTTTAATCATACAACAATTAGAAAAATTAACGTTTCGACCTTAAATTAGGTCATCTTCGGTATTACAAAATTACAAATTCGGAATTACGCATATAATTCATTATCGCAACGCAATATAAAGAGTTAGAAATCCCGCGTTGTAAATTGTAAGAAAAATTCAAAATGATAATGTTCACAACAAGTTAAATTTTCAAAGAGAAAGTAGTCGGATATTATATCTCTTCTCTACCTTCTCTTTGAAGATTTAACTTAGCAAAGATAACCTGTGGGATTTTGAAACGTTTATTTTTCTAATTGTTATATGATTAGAATTAAAATTTTTGCTACGAACATCTTGCGTTGTGGTGTATGTCGTTAAAAGATTTACTTGTATGTTTTAATGTCTTTATTCAGAATTTTCTATATAAATGACGAATTACCGTAAAGAATATTTACTGAAAAGCATGAAAATAAAATTACTTTACATGAATTTAATTGCATTGTGATGTATGTCGTTAAAAGATTTACTTATATATCTTTATTCAGAATTTTCTATATAAATGACGAATTACCATAAAGAACATTTACTGAAAAGCATGAAAATGAAATTATTTTACATAAATTTAATTGCATTGTGATGTATATCGTTAAAAGATTTACTTGTATGTCTTTATTCAGAATTTTCTATATAAATGACGAATTACTGTAAAGAATATTTACTGAAAAGCATGAAAATGAAATTACTTTACATGAATTTAATAATTGCATTGTGATGTATGTCGTTAAAAGATTTACTTGTATATCTTTATTCAGAATTTTCTATATAAATGACGAATTACTGTAAAGAATATTTACTGAAAAGCATGAAAATGAAATTATTTTACATGAATTTAATGTTCTTAACAAATTCTCATATTCACATATTTCGATACTCTGAATGTTTTCCTTGTGTCCTTACACAGTTAGACACATTGTAACACAATAAATCGTTGCTTACAATAAATTCTTGTTTTGACGCAGGCAAACAATAAGGATGTAATGATTCACTGTGTTACACTATGGGTGCGTTCTTTTAGACATCGGATGCAGCAGTTCTTGCAGTGATTCATTCTTTTAGAACGACTGTCAACTACAAACGCAGAGTTTCATTCTTTTAGTAATGGATGCGCAGGGAATACGGAGATAATTGGAATTATTTACGCAGTCATTTCAGAATTGCGTGTAAAATTTATATTTTCATTGACTAAATCCTCAATTACAATCGGCAAAATGTTAAAGCACATCAATTGTAATATCCATTTGACTTTTATACGATTTTTCGTCAATTTTAAATTCGTTTGAGACTTCGTTTTGAGAATGTACGAGCGCAGAATTCCCTTCTCTTAAATCAGCTACGCAGCCGGTAGATTCAATGCCCAGCGGCTGTCAAATCTGATACCTAAAAGAACGTATCCTAATAACGTCTAACTATGTCCTTGCTGGAAAGCATTTTACAACACTATCTACAATTGAAGCTGTTTGTCGCTCAAAATGAAATATACTTTTAGTAAAATAAAATACTTTTTACCATAATGGAACACCTATACATGCTTTTCACTATATACACTAGAAAGTTTATTGTGCTATCCTGCTGCTAAGGATAATTAAGGATAATTGCGGTTAAGAATATTTTATCTTTAATCGCAATTGTCGCCGAGATGCCCACCCATATAGAAAATGTATTTTCGGCTCTTTTCATTTATTTAAGGCCAGAAATTTGAAAGTTTTTTTTGGGAAAGTTTAAGTATGTCTTGTTAAAGTATGTAGGTAGGATTTTCTACAAAATAATGGGGGATAAGTGTAAAATGTGAAACACATGTGACTAATCAATAGCGATTTCAAAATTTCAATGGAAATTCAGAGAGCAAGCATCTATACGACGGTGATGTAAAGCAGTAACTGCGGCTAGTAGTTTATTAGGCATGACGGCAACGCGGCACGATCGTGTCTTATATATACGCCTCCATAATGGGCTCCGTGTTCTCTCGCTCATATGCTGAATGTCGCACGTGGACAACGTCGAAAGATGTTCACGTCATTGCAAAGTGACACGATGATCTACATCAAAATGATAGTAATAAATGGATAGAAAATAATTTATAAAGAAGGTGCACGCACGCATATCTGGAGCATTCAGAAATTTAAAGATGTAAAACATTTATCTTTTTACGAAATATATAACTAATAAAATTGAATATCTTACATTGTAAGAAGAACGATCGTGTGTGAATAAATAACGGTCAAAGTTAGACGTTACGAATATTATTTAATCAATTTTTTTGTTCCAAATGTGATTGCGCGCCGATAATTGTCGAGTTGGTTAAGATACTCTTCCTGGGAAGTTGAGAGGTCCCAGGTTTGAACCCTGGTTGAGGTAATAAGTTTCTTTCCGTTTTTTATTTAGAGGGGGTTATTAAAACGTTTCATAATGATTGTTGAAAGTCCGACAATTATCTAAAATATTAATCTTAAATCTTAAATATTTCTTAAATCATTCGATATTTAATCTTATTAAGTTATATTTCATGACGAAAAATTGTATGAAATTATCCACTTGGGTTAAATAATTAATTGTAAGATCTTAATTAATCTGTAACGCAAAGATATATAATTTCGTCGCAATGAAAGATTTGTCTTTCAATCTACGAAGGACAAATTTTTAAAAGTTATTCACTAAAAAACTGTCAATTTAATGATTAACCATAGATAGAAAAATACAATTTTTACATTATCATCAGATTAAGCGTAACCACAAATTAATCAGAAAATTAAAAATCGGATAAACTGAATCAGCTTGAAGTGTGTAAAAAACTTATTTGCATAAAATTGCATATTAATATCATTAATAAGCGCCTAATATCATTAAAATCCGCTTTGAACAAAAATGGGATTATTTCTCTTAATTGCTTAATTATTACTGCCTTTAATCGCATATCTATGTAGAAAACTAATCGGTGGTCACAGTGAAGTTCAGTTCTCACAGAAAAGGGTTTAGTAACATCGATTCTAGTTACATCGGACAAATAAATAAAAACTGTCATCCAGGGAGTAATCAAGTCGGAAAAACATCGTGTCGAAATTCGATTTTGTACAGTAAAACTAACCGACGACAAAATAATAGAGTTGACATGGCCTATCTCTAACCAGAAGATGACTGGTCCAGGACCCGACTGGTTAGAAAACCGGGAAGAGCAGAAAGAGCGAGTGCTCGTTCGCGAGAATATCGTAGCGGACGTGCGTTAAATCCGAGGCGCGGCAGCCTCATCATGGCTCAGCGATTCGAAGACCGCACCGGACGGTGATCGTAGAAGAAGAAGAAGCCGTAGAGTCCGCGACTACACGGCGGACAGCCGCGGGGAGATAACGCGAGAATGGCTTTATGGCGGCGTCGGCGGCGGCGAATCGCAGGATGAAGAGCGAAGAAGTTAATGGCATCGCGGCCGCGTTCGCGCGTGATCGCTTTCAAGATTCCTATATTCCTAGTCTGTAGGAGTCACCTCTTCCGTCTCCATAAATTCATTTCTCCCATACAAAGTTCACGGTTATAGCGATCGATGCAATCGCTACTTTCATGATCTTGGTTATTTACTTCGTCGCATTTATTTCAAGACTAAAATACATATCATAAAAACGAACGTGGTTTATAATTCAAAACGTGTGAAAAGAAGAGCATAAAAGACCACAAGTTATAGTTTGTGATATTTAATTGTCATTACATTAATTGAAACATTAGACGTTTCGGCCACAATCTGGCCATCCTCAGTAAATTCACAATATTCTTAAAACGCAGAGTTACATATAGCTGACATTAAATTCAATCGTCGTGTGATATAATTATATATAATCGTGTTCTTTCATATGTGATGATGCCTCGTACAATAATGTTACACCGCCAATTATCATATCACGAAAAGTGTAGAACGAGAATTTTCAGATTCTAATTTAACAAATTTGCGTATCATTAATATCTTCTAATCGAAATGTGTAAGAATAGAATCGTTACCTGTTTTACAGCAAAAAAATATAATGCTGAATCTCAAGCACATCCTTTGCACAGATGAAAATTTGTCGTGACATTGTGTGTTATTATTTGTCATATCATATATTTTACCACTATTTATATATATGAGTCAAAAGTTTAGAAAGTTTTAGAATTATTTATTAAATGTGAGAGAGATTTTTCTTAAGAAGCACATAAACATCAGGCAAACCTTCAGTGTCACTTTGCTTATCGATTGCCACTTATTTGACCTTTAATGTATATCGTTTCAGAAATTCTTCTTTTCATTAATGATTGTTCTAAAATTCTTATGTTATCCCAATCCAATTCATGCATCTCATTCAACTAATTAATGTAATGATAATTAAATATCACAAACTATAACTTGTGCGGTGTTTTTTATGCTCTTCTTTTTATACGTATTTAAAGACTATTGGAAAAGTATAACGAGAGTAAAGGATCTAAATGCGTCCGTAAATACGTTCTTCACGTGTTATAGTTGTTCTAATTGTTCTGGAATTTACCTTAAATATTTTGCTTTTAAATATAAGAGAATCCTATTTTTCGGTCAAGGTAGATCTCAGTGTTTTAAATAGTTTTGTGTGAATTTGTATACATATTTGATTTTGCAAACTGCGCGTCGAAACCTTTTTCAGCCTTGAAATGCAATCATAAGCAGAATCAGAGTAGTAATATCATATTAAATTGAGCAATTTAATAATTTGTTATGCCAATAAGTATCTTTATAAGAATATTAATAATATGATGTATAATGAGAGAACCATAATGAAAACCTAAATAATTTATTGTTATATATTTGATGTTAATCTTTAACGTTATCGATTGATACGATAATCAGTTTTAAACTCGAATAGTTTTATATTTTATTTTATAATCTTAATCAGAGCAAATCGATTAACCACAGTGAGAACGTAAGGCAATAACCATTAATATGAACAGAGCAGAATTCCAAATATTGATTTGCTTACTGTTTATGTCTTATTACTTAAATTAAATCGATATATTTTATTGCATTGAATTGTTATATTATTCTATTGTTATTGATAAAAAGAATCATTCCCTACGGCACGAAATATTACAGCAATATTGCAAAATATTGTAATTTTAATATTTTGTAAAAAATATTGCAATATATGGGAATCATAACCTCGGATATATTTAATTTCTAGGCTGCCGAATATTTTTTGATTATAACACTTTATCGTATGTATTTTGGATGGTAAACACACACACAATAATATGTTAACAATTAATAGAACTAGAATAATTATTGAAATATTGCATAATATTATAGCAATATTTTATTTTTGCGAACATAGGAATATTCTTACAATATTGCAACAATGTTTTATGAAATATTACAATCTTTCGGCAAATTATTGCTGCAATATTTCGTGCTGAAGGGGATTGAAAGGAAATTCAGTGTAATGATTTGATTCACAATAGATTGTAAAGCAGAGTGGATAAGTCGACAGGTTTCCATTTAGGATTATTCATGATAAAAACGGAAGAAATGATTTTACTGGATGCAGATCTGAAAATACTCGTAATTTTGTTGGACCATTAAAATAATTACATTGGAAATTGAAAAATGATGAGCAACATTGCAGAAAATTCCGATATTCTAGTAATCAGTTTTCAACAAAATTATTTTCTAATCTATATCCAGCCAAATTTTGGATCCTTCAGTAAAATCATACTGTTCATGTAGATGATGTAAATAATCTTAAAAGTTACTAAATGATTAGAACAACTTCTGGTAGATAGTTAGGTGCATACATGATTAGCTTTATAAATAAATATAAATATTCAGTACATATAAGAAAGCAGATTAGACATCAGATTTGTCCATCGAACGATCGCAACTACTTCTTACGTATTAAACGACGTACTACTTATACGTTATAAAGAGCCTAATTTGAGTCGCTCGTAGCGACTGCAGGGATACTTTTAACAGCGATCGAAGAGAATCACACCGGATGCGAGCTGCAGCTTCTATATATCGTCGCCGATGTGTTCGAACTACGTGCTTGTAGTGCGATAGCGAACAAGACGGGAGACGTCGATCGAGCACTTCCTCGTTAAAGCCGCGCCTTTTCTCGCAGTCCAATTTCGCACATGGCTCTCGATCTTTTCGGTGTTCTAATATTTACGAATCAATCTCGATGATCCACAATCGAAATTCTTGTCGATTCGTAATCGCTTGAATAACGACTCGGTCTCGACAGGTAATTTCAATTAATAAAATCTACGAACTTTTAAATAATCGGGATTAAATGTCGTAACACCTTATAATAATACTCTCTCTCTCTCTGTAAAATTGGGTAGGAAACGCAAGGATTTTTAGGAGTACGGAATTCATCGTTATTTTCTGAAGGAGAGTCGCGACTTCGAAACCCGTTTCAACGAAGGTTTCGCGATCGTTACTTCTTCTTCGTTCCGGCGCTCGCGCGCGATCGCGGGGCACAGCAGGAAAGAATCGAACGCCGCGTTCGCGCTCGTCGACCAACCGACGGGTTGGTGTGGTATTGCGCGGTGCAGAGCTCGACGCGGCAGAGGAAACGGCCGAAGAAAGATAGAGATGCCCACAGGGCGCTTCCTCGCTGGACGCCGCGATTCTCTCCTCGTGACCGGAAGCGACGCGGGTCTCTGGCCAGGAACTCGGCGATCTCGATGATTCCCTCTCTCTATCTCTGCCTCTTTTTCTCTCTCTCTCTCTCTCGCTCTCGCTCTCTTCCCTTTAACGGTATATATCGCGGCGATCGATCGCGGAGATCGATCCTGCGGTATACGTTCCTCCGTCGTGTTCCACAATCGCCGGTTCCTGCACACATACATATATCGCTTTTCAGCGTGCGTGTGTGTCGGTACGAAACACGTTCGCGATGAGCAAAAGGG
>NW_011627005.1:1099260-1123115 GCF_000204515.1 Acromyrmex echinatior | reverse complement strand
GGCGGCAGCAGCAGCAGCAGCAGCAGCGGTGAAGCGAGGCGAAGCGAGAGACGCGGGGGCGGTGCGACGGCAAGGGGACGTGGGGAAGGCAGGAGGGCTTATATGGGGCCAGCCGCGGGAATATCCTTCGCCGTTCTGCGAATTAATCGCGCGACCCTCCGCCTCGACCCCCGGGTGGGTCCCCCCTCGCCCTCTCCCGGCCCGCCCGCTTCTCGTCTCGTCTGCCCCGCTCGACCTTTCCATCAACCTTCTCCTATCCTCTTTGTGCCGCGCCTCGAATACCGACGTTCACGATTCGTCCTTGCTACGTCGGCGTCGTCGTCGTCGTCGTCGTCGTCATCATCATCGTCGTCTTCGTCGTCTTCGTCGTCGTCTTTGCCTTCTTCGTCTTCGTCTTCGTCTTTCGTCGTTTTCGCTACTATCGCCGCTACCCGTCGTCATCATCATGGTCGTCGACGTCACGCAAACTCTTCGTCTTCGTCGGACTCGTGTACTTTCGTGAGAAATTCGCGAGATACCGCGAGCTCTCCTCAACAGAGCTGATATCAATTTATCTCGCGAGTAGTCTTTTATTCTCTTTTTTTTTTTCTTCTTTCCTTTTCCGCCACGCGAGTTCGCGTGAAAAATATACAAGAGATGAACGAAACACGCACGCACGCACGCACGCACGCACGTGTAGCGGCATGATCGTTTTAATTTTCTGCCGTCCGCGTTTTGCTACGCGTATTCGCGCCGTTACCGCCGTAACTTTACTACTTAGAAGTTTCAGAATGCGAATGAGAGAAAGAGAGATGGAGAGACAGAGGGAGAGACTCATCCACTAAGAAATGGGTTCTCGGTGTATATGTTGTTTCGAGTGTAGTGGAAACTCCGTACCGCCCGTTCATTCATGAGCTTTCAACTGCGACTCGTTGAAATCGTGGAAACTTCTTCGGAACTTTCATGGCCGGATTATCTGCACGATTGATTCTCTTTACACGAAGCCGTTGTATATGATTGTATGATAGCTAGGCGATATCGAATAGAGTTCTTAAGTACACTTGCCCTATATCCATTGTTATTATCGATAATTAGATAACCAGATATTAAGTGTTTCGATCAGCTTCAATGAAATCTAGATGTACCTAAACGATGAAAGGGGAAAATGTTGAATGAAATTAACTCGTACTTGTAGTTTTTGATTAGAAATCGAAACCTTATATATAATTGAACTCGTTATGATTATTTAATTATGTTCTAATATAGTATTTATAATAGATATAGAAATACTAATAATAAACGAGAAAACTAACAAAAAAATCAGTTAATTTTCAAACGACCAACGGTCAATATCTTTAATGTACTTAACTAGATCTTTGATTGAGAGTTTGGATTACAGTATTTTATATAAATTAGCAATATAAAATACTCGTAACTAATGAATTCTCAAATCATTTCATACAAGTTTGTAACACATTGGATTCTCGATTTCAACCGAGGAATTTAATCTACTGTGAAGTATTCAAATATTCCTATCTTATTATCATCTGTCATGACACTTATCGACGTTTGAATTTTTTTTATATATTGACACTTCACTACTAATGGTTTTTAAATTTTCATTGTATCCATTATTCATTTGGTTGGTTAATTTAAGATTGTATTTCTGCGTCTTTTAATACTGAGGAAGGCTTTGTCGAAACGTTTATTGATTAATTTAAAGTTAATTTAATTATAGCTCGAAATAAGCCATGACATTGTGTTAATTTAAAAAAAAAATTTCAATATACTATTCTTTAATTCCAATCGATCTATGGGAGAAGAAATTCAGAGTTGCCACAAAACTAGAAATTAAGGAAATTAAATGTTAGCCGTGTCAGCAACACTAATAATAGTTTACGTTGCTACGTGAAAAATTGCTCTCTCAACAAATATTTAAATAAGGAAAAAAAATTGGAAATATTATTAAAAGTCAAGGAAAATCATGAAAGAAAAGAGAGAATGGAGAATTTGTAGCAAGTCTAAAATTATTTATTCTTTTACAATCTCATTTATAAAAGATTCATTTATCGAAGAATCCTGAAACGCTATTGGTGATGTCGGAGGCTCTCGAAAGGTCAGAAATTTCTTACGTATGTATGCGCGTCGGCTTTCCCGCCTGGCAACAATTTAATCAGCGCGCCAATTTCATCAACCCTTCCGCGATACGGCGGAGCGGTACCTCAGGAACGCGGTACGCGCTTGGACGAGGGAAGATCCGGGGCGAGACGAGGTGTATGGCGAGGGACTAAAACCGGGGATTTTCGCCGCAACAATTTCGTTAATGCCAACGCGACCGTCGATTCTTTATGGGAAGCGTCGCGCGTGCGACAACCTTTCTCGGAAAACGCCAACGGAAAACTTTTCAAACGTCATGTTTATCGTCACGTCCCATCGCAAATATATGAGCGCGTTTGCTTGGTATATCTTGTATACGTGTGTGTGTGTGCGTGTGTGTGTGTGTATACGTGTACGTCTACCACTGTACCCTCTTCGTTCCGCCCCAATACCGACCCGATACACGTATCTCGTGTACACGGCAACCTTCCATGGTAGGAACTTCCGAGAGACGACGATGCACGCGCCCATTATCATCGTCTCCGTGCCCATTATGATCGACGCCTGCGACGAATCCGGATTTTCGGCGCTGGCTCACCGATATCGATAAGCTTTTATGCTTCGGGAAAGTCGGAGGAGTCACGAAGGGAGGTCGAAGCAGAAAATTCCTTTTGTCGTTTCTCGTCGTTATTGTAATCTCAATACGGTCATTACTATTACAGGTCTCGCGATCTTGACTGTCGTGCGACTTGAAAACGAAATCGTTACGTCTTTCTCATTCTCTTTCCTCTTCCTTCTCGTATAAAAATATAATATATTAATAATGTGTTATATCTATAATATTTGGGATTATATATCTACAATTATCTAGTTCGTAAATGATTATCACGTTTATCGGAGGAACAATAGGTAGATCATTATTCAGCGATTAATGACCTTTAAAAGTACACGGATACATTACATTGGTTTCGACATATTTACATTCAATATTGAATAGAATAACCTGTCTACCTCTCCGTTGCTGCCTTTCTTTCCGTAGCAGAGCAGCGGCTCGACTAAGTTCTCGTGTGTGCGTTCATAAACGTAAGTAGCGCGAAGCTTGCTAATTAGCGTGTGATTAATGACGCGGCTGTAGGAATAAATCGTGGCCTAATATGAAGATTATCTTTCTCTTTTTATCTCTCTCTCTCTCTTTCTCTCCTCTTCTCTTTCACTTTCCTTTTCTCTTATCAAATCTTTGATGACTATCTCTGACTACGTCTGACGACACGAGAGAGAACTGATGAAGCGCGAAACTGACGGGAAGGCTACATGATCGCTCGAGGAAAATATGAGGAAACGCACCAAGGAGGACAGACTTACTACTATCGAGAAGTTCGACTCGTGAATTCCGAGCCGTTCGAGCGCGACAGGTCACCATATCGAGAGATCGTTATCAGCTTTAATGATCTCGCAAGCTACCCGATACGCGTCCGTGGGCCGTGTTTTCTTTTTTGTCATATCTTTTTCTCTTTTTATCTCAATTTCTATTTTAAGTATACTAAAATAACATGCTTTATAACGTTTTTAGAAAAAGTTAAATACTTTAGCAATACTTTGGAGAAAAGGCTTTTAAGAAAAAGAAATCCAGGCATTTTCAAAATGTTTGTCTTTTCAGAAGATATACGATATCTATGTTCTTTCTTGAAGATAAATATCTGTACAGTTGTAAAGAGTGGAATGCTATTTTATTGAAAAAAGTATTAAATTTTGAATAGTGTCGCGTGAAAAGTATTAAAAAAAAAAATTCAAAAATCGTTAGTCCCTTTCTCAGCATTAATTCTTGTCTTTGTTGTGAAGGTTAGTATTTTGGGGATATAACGGATTTTAAAAAACCTTGCTTTTAATCCTCTAACAATAGTAGAATTTGCAGCGTCATTTGTACCAAACCTAATCGGTTCAAAATCCGCTATTATTATTTATGTATTACTATGAAACTATTTTTCAGAGTCAATGGAGTCGATTATAGATGTATTGTTATATTTTCGACAAATTCTAGGCAATAATAAATGAAAATGGATTGTTTGAATAATACAAATCTAAGTGAAAATAGCTTGATTTATGTAATTTCTTTCAATTTTAATTGTCGAGAGAAAATTATTTCATGTTTGTTTATAATAGAATATCGTAAATCCGAATCAGTGCTTTGTGCAAATAAAAACTGTATTCTTTAATAATATATTCGTAATATAAGTAGTTAAAAAATATTAAATATCTCGACGAAATATCAATAATTAGCAGTTTAGTTAAACTTTTCCGAAAAAATAAACAAGTAAGAATAAATTTAAAACTACTGACAAATTACGTTTCCAACATTAAATTGCAGAATCGTTTTCAATACAATAGTACCTGTTGGATAAAACGCAATATATTTTCTGAAGTGTAGAAAGCGGTGCAAAAAACATAGATCGATGAAATGTGTACCGTGTACCAACAGATTATACTGTATTTTTTAATTTATTCACAATTTTTTTATACTTTTAAAGAAAGGCATTTTTCAACTTGGGAAATATTTGTTTTTCTTTCAACATTTAAATAAAATTTTAATTTTTCGTTTATTAATGACATCATCTACTCAGAGTTTGAACTTTCCTAGGATAAAATATTATATATGTATTTCGACGAGAGTATATATTTAAAAAATATGCGAACCTGTTAGAGAGGGAGAAGGAGAGAGAGTATATTAAAAAAAAATACATTTTAAATCTAAATTGTTAGTGTTAAAATCTTTTCACTTCTTAAAGACACACAATTAAAAATAACATTGTGTTCTGCCATTTCTATTTCTAAACTTTCTTTTAAAACTTTGATGGCAAACCCGCTTTCCGAAGCCTAACATATATAAATGTGCCTGCGTATGTCATTACAAAATGCTCCATCTTTCATTTTTTATAGTTTCAAAAATAGATTGCAGTGATCTATAGACTTTTTTAAATTAATGCAAAAAGGAATCGATATACGTAATAGGGTTACTTTGACGTATAACGCGCTGCTGTTACGTAAAGGCGCACATGGGGAGGTAAACAATCTATAATAAGATATGTTTAACATTAAAAAACATGAATGGGATAGCATCTTCTTCGAATAGACGAATAACGCATAAAAGAGTGAACAACCTAAGTGATCGAGTAGACGAAAAAATAAGATAATCTGAGACATCTATAAGGAAACATTCCTTCAATTAAGGCTTTACATCATTTGTTTAAAGATGGAAACGTATTTTTAAAATCAAACGTACTTTTACGATTCTAAAGAAAATAATACGGAAGATAAACATCACCGTAGTAGTTATTATGAAAATCTCTTCTATGATTCCGTCTTCTCTAAAAGATTTTGGAACAAATTCTTTTTATTAAAATAAATCACAGTTAAATCGATCATTGAAGGGACGGCTCCGATTATAATTACTCTCTCGTGTAGCGTGCATTTACGAACGTCAATACAGTTTATCGTATGACATCAGCGTTACTTCCTGTTGCTTATATTTAGACAGAATAAAAAAGAATAAACGGGACTATATCTCGTCGCGATGACGCAAGAATATCCGTATCAGCGTGCGCGAATTCCTAGAATGCGCAACCTGCGCTTAAAACTTGTCCGTATCGGCATGAAAAATGTATCATTGAGAAAAGCTGAGATAAAAGGAAGGAACGCTGAAGGTTCCACACAGAGGGAGATCCATAGTAATGGTTCACGTTTTCCTTTTTTTTTTTTCTCTTTGTCACGATTCCTCCGCAACCAAAAACGAACACACCCAGGATTACCGCCTTCGCTGTTACCAAGGCGAACGGACTTTACCACGGCTCCTGAAAAATTTCGCAGCTTCCCTCTGCACAGCCACCACCTTGCCTTCCGGTCCCGTCGCTCCCTCTCATTCGCCGCCCTCTCGACGGTTCTCTCCCTCGATAACCCGGGTTAAAGCCATTTCCCAGCTAGTGCTTCGCCCGGCTAGTGCAACGCGCCGTGGTCTCTCTCCGTATTCTCCTATGTATTTCAGCAAAGAGCGATTTTCTCTAGCGAAGCGCGGCTCTACCACGCGTCGCGCGGCGCCACCAAGTAGAATGCAGGTGGAGAAAATAGACGAACACAGGCAAGCGAAAACAGGCAGGCTGCCGACCAGGGCCAGATAAACAGGCGCGTGCACAGGCAGGTAGAAAGACATGCAGAGGCAGGTAGACGAGCAGGCAAGCCAGGGTAGGCAAGCAAGAGATAGGCACTTTTGGGACGCGTTGTACATGGGTCGCGTCGCATCGTAGGTTCGCGATGGGTTGGATACATAAGGGGGAGGACGCAGGGGAGAGGACGTGGTGCGGCGCGGCATGATGCAGCATGGTTAGGTGCGGCAAGGGGGACGGGGACGGGGACGAGGGCGCGAGCGCGAGCGCGCGAGCGAGAGCGAAGGGGGGCATGGGGGGGGACCCTCTTTATGTAGCACATAGACGTTGCCTGGCGTTCGTTCGTTGCCGCTCGCTCGGCGTGTGACGCTCAAATTACGTCGGTTCCTCGCGTCCTTTTCCACCCCACGTACCCCCTCGGGCCGTAGTCGCCCACTGGCGCTGCTCGTTTCTCCCCCCCTTTCCCTATTCCCGCGCTTCCCCATCGCCGCCGCTCTCCTTCGCCATACTCACGCGCCAAGCTCTCCCTCGCGCCACTGCCGCGTTCTACCTTCTCCCTCGCCACCCGCTGCTCTCCCCCTTCCTTCCCCCCCCCGCTCGTTCTCTTTCTCCCCGCATCTTCCCTCTTGCCGCGACTATCCGCGTCGACGTTCGCCCCTCCGCCGTCCCCCCCAACGCCCCTTTCCACGCTGCTACTCGCTCTCTGGCCACCGTGCCGCGTGTGCTACGCCGCGCGACCCATGGCCACCGCTCTCTGCCACCCTATCTACGACACACGTGTATATAGGGAACGGGAATAGCGTGTTTGGGTATGTCTGTGTGACCTATGTATGTAACAGGGGAAGAGAGAGAGAGAGAGAGAGAGAAGAGTAATAATACTAGGTACTCACTTCTGAGAGTAACTATCACGAGTTACTCTCAAGAGCGTCTGACATATCTATCCGTTTGAAAGAGACGGGCCTATTGCGTCTCTAAAGAAGATAACTAACGGGGTGAATCACGCAACATGTACAAATCATCGTACGGTGAATTGTATCTCAAACATCCCCCAAGTATTATGCACCATGAGAATGTTTGGCTAAACGATAATGTTAACGATAATAAGATCTGAAGGCGTCCATTAGCTGCATGCTTTTGGTAATCTCGTGACTTCTATCTCTACGTCACGTTAAGTGATTAGTAGTATAATTTTGTTCTGTGCGTTTCAAAATATAACCATCTATATCTATGGTGTGATTGATTATTTCTTTGACATTTTACAGATTTATCTATAATCGTTCTCTGAAAATGTGAATTATTCCATCCTTTAATTATATTCTCTAGACGAATATCTTGTCTTGTAACTTTGTAAATCTGCTACGGACAAACGAATTGTGCGATGAATCCGTGTTTCTTCCATTTTTTAATAGAAAAATAAAATAATTGAACTATTATTATTTGAGTATTATTTGTATAAACGAAAATATATATTTCTTAAATGTTACAAAGATATTTAACGAAGTACAGCTTTATATGATAGGGTAGCATTAACGCATCAAATTGTGCAAAGTTCGTTAAATGCGAAACGCTAAATATGATTTGTCTTGTATAAATACACGAGGATTTAACTTGCCGGGAGGTTTTGAGGGAATTTAAACCCATAAAAAAGGGGACGGTAAATTTTCTTCTTATATACCGTTTATTCACTGACACACTTCTGGAATCCCGCAAGCCACCCCTAAATTCGACTGTGCATACATCTCGCATTCAACATAAATACAGACTGAGAATCAGATAACGTGTTGAAGCGTTTGGGGAAAACAACACAATCCTTCTCACTTCATTTCAAGAAATATGAGATCTTTGTTAAAACTTTCTTTTACATTTTTTCACAATTTTTTTCTTTATTATATTATATAACTTATTTATTATATATTTGTCGTTAAAATTCATTCTGCGTGATTTGCAAGTAACGAGTTGCTTCCCTGAAAATTTGTTTTTTTCAAAATTATATCGCTATCTTGTCAAATAATTCACTTGATGCATCTTAAATGTATTACGCAATCTTTTGATTAAATAGAAAAGAATGTTCCATTGTTAAAGCAATATTTTGATTATTCTCTATAGATGTATTATACTCGATGTATTATATAGACGAAAATATAAATAATATCGCTTCAGAATTACTCTTATGAAGTCTACTCTTAATGACAAAAGAGAATTTTAATTTTTAACTTACTTTCTCCAATCCTTTCCTTGTAAGTTTTTTGATGTCTCTAACGGTTTTTAAGGAAACATGTTTCTTCTCTCTCTCTCTCTCTCTAAGAATTGTGAATTTTTCTCGATTTGTGGCTTTTTCAATAAGATTTCCTATTTGCCGACTGCTAACTTACTAAGAGAATGAAAAACAGTACACTGTTAGAAAAAATGTATCGAATTTAACAGTAAATTCAAATAAATAAAACTTGTCAAACAAAACTCTCCATATTTTCCTTTCACAGTTACTCAAGTAGAAATTCATACAAATATTGCGTCCTAGCGAAGTATCAATCTCGAAAAATGAATTTCGTATTTTTGTATTGGACTTACATTTAAAAAACAATGATATGGTACTTGCAATGTATGGATCAGTATTGAATAGTGACTGTCTTCAGTACATTATTAATACATTTTCGGTATTGTGTCGACATTGAAATTATCCAAACCATTGTGTTAGATGTCAGTACATCGCCAGTATACTTACAGTATCGTGTTTAGTACAGTATTTAGTACAATAACTCCATATTGTATCTCATGTAACTCTTAACGATAGTTCGATTGTCATCGTTATATGCGCGTATTATACATATGTGCTAAAAAAAACTATAGTAAGATAACATAACGATATCGAACTATCGTTAAGTATTACATAATTGGGGTACTAATGATTCCATGTAAATATAATCCTCGTTTCAAACTGCATAAATTTTTACAATAAAATCAACTGCAAATTAATCTTGGAACTATATGACGGAGAGAGAATGTAACACGCTTCTATAATCTCATATTATATTAAGGACCATTTAATTACGCTATTGTCCCGTTTAATCGCATATAACTTCTTTGCGAAGCAACATTTTGCTTATATCTGTAACAATTACATAACAGATGTTAAGACGATTGATATTCTTCTGTATACTGCAATAATTTTGTGCCGTCGGAAATCAAAATTCACACAACGGTGCCATTTAATAATTGTTAATTACAAAGTATTAAGATAAAGAGTTATATCTTTCTTTCCTTTGATCTGAGCATTAAAAAAAATTGAAAACAAATGCAAGTTTTCTTTTTGCCAGTAACGTTAGTTAATTTGTATTATAGAGGAGTTCTTTCTAACATGATTATCTCTTATATTTTTATAGCATAAGATCAAATAAAAAATATATTCATATAAAAGTTGTATGTTCTAAACTTAATATATTGTAAAACTGTGGTTTTTTGGAAGAGAAGCAAATAACGATAAAATTAATTTTCGAAAAAAATTTTTCAGTCATGTGAAGGTCATCATATAATTTTAAACCAAATCATATGATTTTTTTACATCATGTGATTCCTGTAATTATTCTACACACAAAAATAATAAGGCAAAGATATAAAAAAATTAATATGTTACGAAATATTTTATATCAAAATACGTAAGAACATATTTTTTATTCGATCCCCGCAAAATAAGTTATAAGTAGTGATCACATCACACAGAAGAGCTAACAGTAGTTGAAAAATCTAAGCCGAAGAGAGTTTTGAGTTAACAAAAAAACAAAAGTGATAAAAGATGCTTGCGAAGCTGGTAGATTTTTCAGATTTTATCTGCATCACTTTCACAACCTATCTTTTCGATGAAAGACTATTAGAGTATAAATTCCACTGTGTTTTTGAATGATATATAAATTCTTCTAAATAAATAAATTTATGAGCGATACATAAAGTTATCATTGCTATCATCTTTTTGAGATTAAGAATATTTACTCATCTCATTGTCAATGGATTATCCTCATGATATCTTCATTAATTCTAGATTTAGAATCCAGGCAGCCAAGCAGATAGAAACAATCATTCATATAAAAATTATGTTGTAATAAAAAAGTAATGTAAAAAAGTCATTGCCTACAATTTGCTTTGTCAAAATCTTTCAAATGGAGAAAAGAAAGCAAAGAAGAAGCAAATTTTTTGGAAATAAGAAAAAAAGGAAGAGGGGTGGGGGAAACTTTGGTGGGAATGCTCTGGCAGAGCATTCCCGCCAAAATTGTCAAGCTAGCAAACATGGTGGACACTTGAGCTACAAATGGGCATATACTTGAGTTGGATATTCACATTAATATTCGGTGAGTTTTAAAGGTGGTAGAGGACTTTCCGTTTAATCAGCTGTTTTACCTATCCATAAATTCTATCGAATGAATTATGGGACACCCTGTAGATACAAAGAATATCCGTTAAACTTAAAAAGAGAATTGCATTTGTTAAAGTACTACAGTTTTATGGCCTTTTACAATGAGTGACATGCAATTCACTCATCAGAAACAATCTACAGTAGAAATAAGAGATTTTTCTGCCATGTCCTGTTTAAGTTAAATAAATATTTTAACAATCAACCCCGTACGACAAGCCCCATTCTCTCCCTCACGCAAAAAAATAGAATTTATAGCATAAATCTGAATTCTATCTCTGTCATCTACATGATAGATGCAATATATATATTTAATATCGCAATAGAAATTTAGTTGTTAGAAATTTATTTATTTTAGCTAATTTCTCGTGCTTAGATCATTTTCGTTATAACTGCAAGATCATTTTTTTGAGTGCTATTAATGTAGAATTCACACTACGTACGACATCCGTCATACGACGTTATATTCATCGTATCACTTTGAAACTATTTGCATTATGTACGATTTAGTGACAATACAATTGTATTTCGTACGATAACATAATCTAGATGCTATATATTGCGGGTGCATTTCATTTGTGCACTTTTGTCGTATTGCGTAGAGAACAGAGATATTCTCGGATGTCTCTATATCCAATTAACAACAGGCTTGAAAAATTTATCGTACGAATCACTAAATCGTACACAATGCACGTGTGACGTTACTCGTTACAACTAACGCGAGTAAAAAGTATAACGCGTTACAAATTAATGGAAAAAGGAGTAATTTTTTTTTTTCAATAACGAATGATCTTTTCAACCCGTTACAAGTATTGATTGACGAGTAACGATTGATTTTTCCAACTCTAATGTTACTGTTACCGTCGTAAAAAATTCATTATCAAATCGTTATTATAACAAGGTGACGACAACAAAGTAACGGTGTTACAAATAACGCGTTACTTGCTAACCTTGTTTTGAAGAGCAGAATTTTCTTTTAAAATATGAAACGCGATCTACACTTTACGGAGAAGAACACGAGTTGCAGGTCGCAAACAGCTTGTTGCATCATTCTTGAAGCGTCACTTTTAAAATTGACGCATCGGATTGGCTTAGATCGGACTTCACTTTATATTTATGCGTCTCTAATCTTCTCTTATTTTTATTATATCGTTTGATAAAGTTCCAATAATATATAAAATAGGTTTAGTAGATATTAATAATGTTAAGCGAGCGCATGGGTATACAAAATTGTGAAATTCGCATCATTCTCCATTTTTTTTCAACACAACGTCATATTGTGACTATTAATTAGTCTGCAGCTTTTAATTAGATTCAATTAGCTGTAGAGACAGAGAGAGAGAAAGAGAGAGAAAGAGAGAGGAGGGGAAGGGGGAGAGAGAGTGCTATGGCTGCCAATGATGCGTTTAGACCAAGATAGATGGATTTGGGTCACGTGACATACGGACCGTTGCGACGTCTTTAGCACGACAATGCTTAGCAGCTGTAACAGATTCGCGAATACGGTATTGTTTATCTCATTAGGAATACGTTGACTGCGTGAAGAAGCGCCATTACCAGCGCGGAACAATAAACGCGTACAGAGCAATCCGTATATATGTATCGCACCGACATTGTTTCTCTCTCTGACGTTTTACCTTACGAATTCCGTTCCATAACACTTTATTTGTCATTTTCTGAGTTAGGAAAATGAGAAAGATCTTAAAGATAACGTGAGGAATGACTAATTGGCTCTAGCAGGCAAGTCGTCAATAACTATTATATGTTGACGAACAAAAAATTCTTTGCTTTAAAATATTATATATAATTGTGGAATATCTTTTGAGTAACACTCGCCGCTCTCTTGCGTATTTATTTGCCGGCTTCTCGACGGTTACGGAAAATCTTTCTAGGAATTTTAACAACTGTATAAAATGTCATCAATTAAAGTTGAATGACAATCGTACATTATTGTTCGACGTCTTTGACACTTAGTGTGGATTCTCCCATCGCGGCGACATTCGGAGAAACGTTATCCGCATTCGGATAGGATAGGAAAGGGGGATAGGATAAGGTAGGTAGCGGGAAGGTAAGGTTTTCTCCCCACCCACAATTCCGAACCCAATAAATTCCTGTCTCCTTGTACCGCATGCCTTCTCTTTCTGTCCGAGAGTGAAAATCAAAAAATCTATGCTTTTCTCTCTTTTCGGAATGTAAAAATGAAGAAACTCGCTCCGTCTCTATCCTCTCCTCTATTTCTATGTGAGAATAAAGAGGCTTATACTTCTATCTTTTTTTCGTTGAGTTCTTTTGTAAATTTGTAAATTTGTTTACTTCTCACGCGAAAGAAGAAAAAGGAAAAAAGAGACAGACAGAGAATGAGAATTCAGAGAAATTCTTTTTTTCTCGGAAAAAGAAGACGAAGGAAAAAGATATGGTATGGCGTGATGGTGAGGAAAGCAGCAGAAAACGAACTACTTTCCGAAAATGTACGAGAGACAACCTTGACGAGAGAGAGAGAGAGAGATTTGAGAGAGACTTGATGCCAGATTTTTCCAGCGAGGCCACGGTAGAATGGATGTGGGTATAATGGAGGCGAACACCGCGCCTCCGGTGCTTGATAAAAACTGCCGATAGCGAGGACGAGAGGAGAGGAAGGCGGATGGGAGGGCGGAGGAAAAAAAAAAAGAAAAAAGGAAGAGAGAAAAGAGAGAAAAGATCGACGGACGAAACGACGAGTTCGCCGTTGGAAAGACTCGGAACGCGAGACGAGGGGTTTTGATACGCGTTATTGAGTGCGCGCGAATTAAAGTTTCTTCGGCATCCTTCGTCTTTTTCGTCACGCAACGCGTGAACGTCGAAATCGCGCGTCTTTTCGCCTCGTGTTTCGCAAAATTATCGACCGTATCTTCTCTTCTCTTCTCTCTCTTTCTCTTTTCCCCCTCCCCTCTCTCCTCTCGCTTTCTTTCTGTCTGTGTTTCGGCGCCGTAGAGTCGAGAAAATATCACGAAATATTAATCTCAACGCATATCAGACGCGAAGACCAGAGGCAAAGCATGCACGCTGAGTTACACGTGTATCTTGTATGCTTGCCTTGAGATATTCTAATTTATAACGTCAAAGTGTTATAGTATTTTAAAATTAATAATTAGAACACATTTTTAGAAAGATACGTGCGTATATATACGTTAATCGTGGATACTTTTAGAGTTCTAACAATTCTTTAAAATCGGAAATGTTAATAAGTATTTACAATAATAAGAGATTAGAAACAAGACTTTGTAAGTTATTTAATTTCGAAATTGATAAATAGCATTTGTGTGAATATTTTTTATGAAGATTATGCGTTTTGCGTGTCCAGATCCATTCTTGGAATGTCAACGTTTCGTGAACTTGCAGTCCACTTCATCAGAGCGAGAATCAGGGCGAAACGCTGGCATTCCAAGAAATGGATCTGGACACGGAGGAAACCCACGAAACGCATAATATCTTTATGTATCCATGGAAGCCTCGAGAATGTTATGAATATTTTTTCTATAATATAGCACCGTATATATACATAATTCAGTTTTACTAAAATTTCTTGTAAAAAAAAATTATTTTGTCTTTCGACAAACGACTATTGCTCCGTCAACGTGCATCCTGTATATGTATACGATTATTTCGTATTATGCATGCATAGAAAATCGGTAACCTTCATTCATTTTGCGCGTCGCGCTGCGACGTCAGTTCGGTCGGTTGGGTTTAATTTCGTTAATCAGGACGCGTCTCGATCGAACGAGCTTCGTGAGGCGAAATGAAAGGAGAAAGGCATTCTCTCCCTAATCGCCTGCATCCGTGCGAAAAGTCACGAAACCAAACGGAAAAGAACGAAGGTTTCACAACGAGAAGAGAAATATATGTATACAACGTTTCATTTTGTTTCCAAAAACAATTTGGAAACAAATCAATATTTAAAGAACGCATGAATTTACACGTAAATAATTTCTTTGAGAATTATTCGGTTTCGAAAAGATATTTCACGAATCACGTATGTTTGTCGTATAGGTGGCATCGCTTCCGAATTTTAAAAATTATTCCTCGAATAAAACTGCATGCTTCTCGCAAAAATCAATGCTTTCGAATATATTTTACATTTATTGTAAGACTGTTAAATGAATCTTCTAATCAAAAATTAAAAAGTTATCAGAGGTATAGTGTTGAGATTTTATTTATACTTTAAGTAATTCTCCAAATTCTTTGTTTTAATCTCTAGAAATAAGTTTAAAAAAACAGATATCTAGAGTATCATCTTAAGAGTATAATTGACGAGATAATTGACAACCCAGACGTTATGACTGTTTATGAAACTTTAAAGCTTAGACAAAAAGTAGATAATTTGTTAGAAGTAGACATTCAGGGTGTCCTGTCTATTATTGTTCCCTGTATTACAGTAAAGTATGACGAATTACTCTGCAGCTGTATAAATGAGTCCTGTAGTGCATTTCAAAACTCTTAACTCCGACGAGAGTCAAGTCTTGTATCAACATTTGAAATTTCCAAATGCAATAATTTTACAGATTTCGACCACGTGCTGTTTGAATATTTTGTTTCCTAAGGATATGTAGTGTTAAAAATATATATCTATATATTTATCTATTGTAGATCTTGACATGTATTCTCAACACATTAATGTTCATGAGCTTCATGTAATCATCTCTTTCTGATGCTTGAATTGGAAAGTGAGAAATAACTTGGACCTCACTTAAAAATTAACCATAGATCATGAAATTGACCCTTAGGATCTCTTTCACTAATCTCAGTTAAGTTAACCGATAATTGACATTTAATGTCCAATTTCACAAATCTTTTATCTGAAGAGCACTGTTGAGAATATATGCCAAAATATCTACAATAAGAAAATATAGATTTTAACACTACATTTCCTTAGGAAACAAAAAATTCAAACGGCATACAGTGATTCATGTAGCTACAGAGAGTCACTCGTCATACTTTACTGTAATAATACAAGGAACAATAATACACTTGATCTGTAAATGTCTAATTCTAACAAATAAAACTGAGTTTAAGAAAGCTAACAGATGCCATAGCCAGTCACAAATTCGCTCCATTCGTTGCTGTGATCGTCTTTTCCCGTTTACGAGATTCACGCCTGCATTACTTTAATCCGTACGAGCCAAAAATAATACGAACAAATAAAGATACAACTATAATTTACAAATAATTATACAAATTAAACAAAACATCATAAAATTCAACAAAATTATAATTATCTCATAAAAACAATTTTTCTTACAATTTATAAATTTACTTATATATGTTTATGTATAGTTAATTCTTGAATATAGAAAATATCGTCTCTTTATATCATGAAACTCGAATTTCCAGCTAAGTTTCAAAATTTTTTTTAATGACGGACATCTTGTGAAGAATTATTCCTAATGCGGCTTAATAAATAATAAACTTTAATAATTAAATTTTAAATAATTAAAAATTGCTAAAAAAACGCAATGAGAAACTTATTATTGACCAGATTAGCATTGTCGGATAAATTCGTCTTGATAGCGAAATGCAGAGTGCAATGGTATATTTAAATAGGAGCTTAACTGGAAACATATATGAATCTTTCCGCTGAATATCGATTTTAGATATCAAAGTCCAATTTGGAGATCTACGTTTTCGTATTTAACGAACTCATGAAATCACTGCCGCGGCTCCACGAAGCCGATCGAACGGAGCCGTTTATTCTGAGAATGGCATTAATCCAACGGCGAAACATTGTACACGGCGATTTACATAGTCCATGAAATACAACGAACTAACCGACGTATCTATTTTAACAGCGTTTCAATGATATCATTTCTCCAAAACTTAATATTTAGTTAGCAGCATCATGTTTTTTCTTTTGTCAAAACGGCACCGGATATAAAATTTTTATATGTACCATTATATGATACAAATTGGTACAAAATAGATATTGAAAAATTGAAAAAGTTTTTGATTTTGCTTATTTAATCCTGCTAGCTCATTCGAGATAAAATTAGAATAAATATATATATGGAATAGCGTAAAGGTAAAATTTATTTTTTATTTATGTCTTTTAATTTAGAAATAAAAGAAATAAAATGTAGATTAGGGTTACCACACACCAAACTGAGAACCGAAACTCGAGAAATATGAGGGAAACTGAAAAATGATCAGGAAAATCAGAGAAAAGTAAAGAAATTTTGTGAAACAAAAATTCTTGACTTTTAAGAAGTTTAATATGCGTATAATATACGCAGTTTTGAAATACTACCGGTTTAACAACTAAAAACGCAAGCGTTAATTTACTATGTTAAATTAATCTCTCAACAAAATATTTAACAGTTCCTAAATCAGGAGAAAAATACAAAAAAGGTTTCAAAATATTATTAAAAAGCATAAAGGAAAAAAATTGGAAAATTTTGTCTGAAAATCAAGGAAAAGATAATAAAGCTAATGAATTTGTGAAAACTCTTTTAGATAACATAGGAGTTAGAAAATCTATACTATTTCTTTTCAAAGTTTATCTATTCTATCAGGTTGCGAGAAGTAAGGAATCACCTTAACCATTATTTCCACGAAAAAGAAAGGAAAAACAAAAAAAAATTCCATTTGTTTCCATCTTCCGAATCGCGGCACGCCAATGTGCGACGAATAGAAATCGCAAGCGGAAACTACAGTGTAATCTTGCGCGTCGCTGCCTCTAATCGTGATTACGTCACGCGCATGACGCGAAGAGTTAGCGCCGCGCCGCGCCGCGCCGCGCCACGAAGCGCGCGGTTTTAACGTACCGTCGTTTCGCAAGCGGAAAGATCGGCGCGTCACGGCTTAACCTTACCCATTAACATATCGGGGACCGACCCGCGAGTCCCCACACGCCGAAAGGACGCGAGTTTCTCGCGTCGTTTCGAGGCCTTTCGCGGTCGCGCTGCACGCTGCTGCCCACGTCACCACAGAAATGTCGACGTTCCTCTCGATCCCGCACATAAATCCAGCTGACGACAGCACGAAATTTTCTTCGAAGCGCGTTTCTCCGTTCTTCGTTCTCTAATTTCAATGCGTGAATTTTCAGAAATAAAATCGGAAGGAACGATCGATGTCATTTTGGAGAAATCGATATATTGATACGTAAAGGATGGGATAGTCCCCCGATGCGTTTCAGATCGCATTCGTGAATACACGTGTATCCGATTTAACGTTCATTTACGCAAGACCGAGTGGTCATTCGATCACTTCAATTTCTCGCGGCAGGAGATACGATTAACGATCGATTTTACGCGTCTTTCCGGTATTAGCAAGCGAGTATTAGTAGCGAGAGTAATTAGAGCCAACCTTAATTCCGTATAAATATTGTACGCTTAATGCACCGTTGACCAAGAATTATCTACGCGGCCTGTTTGGCCACTCAGGGCTAAGCGGCTTACCGTTCGTCAAATTTTGCGTTACTTGCTGGACGCTACTTGCTATCGCGGTAGTACAAGCTCTGACAAGCTATGAGAATCGAGAACATCTCAGGAAGACGGAGAGGGAGAGCGAGAGAGAGAGAGAGAGAGAGAGAGAAGAAAAGTTTGAATACAATCTCAAATTACTTTTTATTGCCCTATCGGCCCTTGATCTTTTTTTCCTTTTCCAGAAATAGACTGAAGAAAAATTATCAGGTAAACAAAAAACAAGATATTAGGTGTTGGAATTAATTCGTAGCGTTTTTTAATGAAAGAATGTTATTTATTTCACATGAGCATTAAAAAATACATTAATGAAAGTACTTCCCATCACTTGTAAAACGCTACGAATTAATTCCAACACCTAATATATTCTTCTGTTTTTTTTTTCTTCAAGTTTTTATTCGGATACACGCAATTACTCTTACATAATTAACAAAAAAAAAATTATGAGACAATTAACCGAATGAAATAGAAATAATAAAGTAACGATGTAAAAACGAATGGATGATTGATCCGAGGAAAAGGTGTAACAATTATTTTCTTACGCGAAATAGAATCTCTCATCGAACGGATTTTATTTTCCCAACATGTTCCAAACAATTGACTAATGATGAAGAATCAGAACACGCATTTCTGTAGAAAGTAAATAAAGGTCACGTCGTGACGAAAATATGTCGAGATAGGGATAGCCGCCAGCTATTAATGCTAGTCTGAGACTCAATTAATGTCAATTAATACGCTGGTCTACTCGCTAACCACCGACTAAGCCACTTGCAATTTCAATTAGCGCACTCCTAATTAGACTTTTAGTCTTCTACCGGATGACGCAAATAGATTAGAACACGACATCGCGTAATAATTTCAAGAACTTTTCGAAATTAGTCAAACGCGTAATTCTGTTGCCGCCCAGTCGACGGCTTTCGAAATTCTTTGTAACTTACGAGTAACGAACCGTCGAAACGGCGTTGGAAGAGGAAAAGGTCGCGTTCCAGTGAAATAAATCATCAAAGGTATTTCGTCAAAGCTCTCGAGTTGACCGTTTTCAGGATCGGCCGCACAGGATCGATTCGCGTGTAGTTTCCAACGGAAATCGTGAACGTGCATAATTCCCTCGAAATTGCGGGACTACGCTAACTCTTCTATCGTGCCCTCCTAAATTTATCTGCAATTAATCGCAAGGACCCTGCGGGAACCTAGTTAAACAAAATCAACAAAAAAGAATTACAGAACGTGTATCGTATCGATTTTTCCTCTCTCTCTCTCTCTTTCCAATCATCTTCATTACAACGCGGTTGATTGAGCATAACCGAAACGACGGGGGGAAACCGATATTTTTTGCACGATATTTTTTCGCGGAAGCGGCGACGTCAGGCATTCGGAGATGCCTCGATAAACGAAGTTAAGAGACTAAAGAAAAGAGAATACAACATATAATATCCTATATATTCGCCATCGGGCGAACATAACGAGCCGCGCGGCGAGCGAGCGAGTTCGTTCGTTCCTTTCTTTCTTCTCGCTCCTTCGTTCACTCGCTAATTCTTCGCTCGCAAGCAGTTAGCGATGCGGCGGTTACCCCGCGCTCGCGATTGCCCGAACGCACGCACGCACGCACGCTCTCTTATATACAGATGTGTGCGTGCACGCGTGCAGACAAGCAGGCAGGCACAAGCAAGCAGGCAGTCAGGCAAGCAAACGTAGGGGGAAGGGGGGAGGGGGGGGGGAGAGAGAAAGAGAGAGAACGAACGAGCAGGCCGCGGCGGACGCATATGCCGCACAAACACGCACCAACACGCTCGCATCCCGCGGGTCCGAGAGCACGTTCAGCACGCACGCAACCTCGCCGCCGCGCCGCGTCGACCGAACTTGCCAAGAGAGCCTCGTCGTCGTCATCCGACGTACACGCGCGCTCACGCACGCACGCACGCACGCACGCACGCATACATACACGATCGCGCGAGAGAGTGCGAAATAACGCGAGGTGATGGCAGAGGACAAAGGCTCCGCGCGACGTGGGTACTAGGAGCTAGACGGGAATCCGTGAGCACGGGACCGAGAGGGGAAACCGAGGGGGGAGGAAGGGGGGAAAGGGGGAACACAACGCTACACAAGCGAGCAGGCGGCGGCGGTCGCGATGGGAAGAGGAGGAGACGGTCGTGGGGGCTTCTTCTCCCTCGGATCAGCCAGCGTCCAAAGGGGGAAATCGGTAGATAGGAGACGAGGGGGAGCGCGCGAACGAACGAACGAACGAACGAACGAACGAACGAACGAACGAACCCGCGGGTTCCTCGCCTCGTTCGCTTTATACGTCACACGCGGCGGCTGTTCGTTCGGCTCGGTGTGAGTCACGCATCGCGAACTTCCTGCTACTAGGACCCTATCGCACCCGCGCTTTAGCTTACGCTCTCGTTCCCTCTGCCCTTGCATTCCGCGTCGCCGTGTTGTCTCCCCTTTTGTCCGGCATTTTCTGTCCTTTTAAGTTTCTTTTAGGTCCTTTTGTTTTGTAATCCAAAAAAATATGGTCACGGATGTAAAGAAATTTCTGCCACTTATCTGGCAGAGGCGTACAATATGCTCTAGGGAATAGAAATCTCTTCTGGAGAAAAGAATAACAATAGTGAACTTTTTGAAATGACATTTTAAACCGTTTTCAAAAACGTACAATAGAAAAATAAACAGTGTTTATATTTCAAATAAATTCATCATTTTACAAAGGCGTCCGTAGAGCCGTTAAAACACATCAAGATCTACCTTTGGAAAACTTCGTTAACGTGCAAGCATCTATGAAACAGATTCAATTCGTTTGGCTTGAAAGCAGTTTCGTTTTTCGAAGGAAAAACATTCAAAGGAAGAAAAATGAGTGACAAGTGAGAGTTATTAATGGTTTAGTTGATTTTTTCCCCTGGGTATGCACATTAGTTTGTTCTTTGGAAAGTTGCGGTATATCTTCAAACGACCTCGCCGATAATTTAACGCACGATACACAGACAATAAGTTTAGAACGGATACGTTTTAATGTCTCGTATCGAATTCGTTTTTTATCGTCGTTTTCGAGGAAGTACGGTATAATTTGTCCCTCGGCGGATCGATCCCTAGTTTGCGCCTAGTCCGCGCGAATCAGTCGTCCAATCGTGACAACGAAGTCCCCGTCTCTGCTTCCGCCGCGGGACGGATGTCGACGACCTCTTTTGTTGCATCTGCTCGCGGCATGTGTTTCGCGGCTCGCCGCGATAACGTTTCGCGCTTCCCGCAAAATATTCGGCGGGTCACGTCGCACGTCCGCAATCGAAGGTCCCTCCCGTCGGCAATTTTAACAAGCTTTTATTCGATTCGAACAAACGCGCCCTCTCGGACTTATATTATATAGCTCGTCTGCAAGACTAATAAACGCGCTCGCATGGAATCAATCCTTAATTTAAGGTCCAACACGCGGTACTTGGTGCCTTTGTACATAAAGCAAAGTTCAAATCGATGCCGCGTGTGCGACCCCTTGGGGTTATAGTCTTCGATATTAATTGGCACATGGCGGCCGTGCATGGCGCGTTAGCACACGACGTAAAATATCGCGGGGCGAATTCCATTTCGACGATCCATCGTTGCGATAGCCTTTCGTAGGAGATACGTGAAATATTACTGAAAACGTCGATCGCGCGCATGCTCGCACGCTTCCTTCCCTTTTCGATAATTACCGCGCCGCACCCGATAATCCGATCCGCGGCATCGCTTTATTACTTTACCAATAAGCAACCGATATTCGTGCCATCCGAATTCCCGATAAAATTCCTCGCAAGCTATATATATGTATATATATATGTGTAATAACATAATACGCGGGAACGAGTGAGCCGGTAGCGAGTAGTCGGCCGCGGCGCGGTCGTCTCTATTCCCAGATACGCAAGAAATTAATGCGCAAACGGCCGCCGCGCACCACTCGTATTCTCCCTCGTTCTCGTGTTCTCGTGTTCTCGTTCCCTGCGCGTCGTGCATCGATCAAACACGCACGATCCGCGTGCGAAAAACCGTGGCGTGCGAGAGAGAACTCGCGAATATAAGGGGCATCCGCGATACTTTGCTGTTGTCCGCAGCATCGATTCTTAACTGTTGTCGATACAACTGTCGAGCGTATTCGTGATTGTTCTCTATTTTTCGTCCTTTCTATGATGTCGGCGGGTTATGTATGTATGTATATAACGGCGTTCGGCGCACGCTACATGTCCAATGTAAAGACAATAAAATAATATACACAATGTTATATGGAAAATCGAGGGCAAACGTAAAACTAGTTTTTATTTAATAATAATTGAAACTTTTAATAATAAATTTAGTATAAATCATAAACAATCGTTTCGACCCGTTATTAAGTCATTTTCGATATATGTTTATAAATAATATTACGAGTCTTAAAAATTATCGACACAATCTAGAGGTCGATATACAAAATCTATCTTTTTTTAACGAAAGATTTCGCCAACACAACAGTATAAATCGATGATACTCGACATGTTGCAATTTTTTTATTCTAGTTAGAACACAATATTCTAAAAATAAAAGTCGTAGTATTACGTTAGTGCTTATGATTTCACCAAAGCTTTTATCAAATTAACTACGTTAGAGAAAGAAACTGTCTTTCTATTTTTATTTCTTATATCATTGCATTGAAGAGGACTCGGACAAGGAATTCAAGTTGAAACTACGCAGTTGAATCGATTATATCATCTTTTACGAATAATGTATTTCGGCAACAATTATATATACTGATATTCCAGCATTAATTTATTCTTGGAGTAAAAAAGAATAAATTTATGTTTACACGTAACGTTTCTATTAATACATCGAACGTAAACCTCCTCCTCGAGGAAATTATCAAAAATATACCTGAATATTACGCAATATTAGCAATTAAACAAAGAAAAAAGGAAAAAAAAATCTCCAAGTAGTCCGGACGGACGCCTATCGGTATCTGATAAAGTCTGAACGTTTCACTGGACGCGTCCAGCGCGCGGTGAGATATACTTTTGCGAAAGTATGCCGTCGAATATTAGGTTCGCGCGAATGAATAATAACGGTTCGGCTCGCTCGGTCTCCGCTACCGTCGCTGTCGTTCGAGCGCGACATATCCGGAGCGAGAGAGAAAACGACGGAGCGAAGCGAGTACACCCGCGGGGCCCGACACCGTATCTCCCCCGCCTTTGTGTGACCGTTGTATGCGTACGAAGGCGAAGGAGAGAGAAGGAGAGGAAGAGAGAGAAGCCGCGTATCTGGGCCCTCGGGCCAGACGATCGACGATCGCCGTGGCATGCGGGTTCCGCGACCAAGATCACGAGAGGTGTCGCATGCACGCCGGTGCTGACCAGCTGCCGTTCTCACCGAACGAGCGCTCACGGTGTCGTCATTATCGTCACGGCGTGGCCGTTGTACTCGTCCTCATCCTCATCATCATCATCATCATCATCATATTCGCATATTGTTATAGAGTCATCATAGTCTTTGTCATCGTCGCTGCTACCTTCATCATTTCCATCATTGTCCCTACTATCGCTGTCGTATCTCGTAATCGTCATCGTCGTCGTCATATATTCTCAGCTATTATATAAGCGTCATAATCACCATAATCTTTTCATCGTCGTCGTCATCGATATCGTTACTTCTTTCGTTTCACCTCATTAACATGCTCGTTGCCGTTTCGCCGTCGCCGTCACTGTCACCGTCACAGTCATCGCCGCCGCCGCCGCCGCCGCCGCCGCTCGTTATGCCTCTTCCCTGTCGTCTCGGTCGCGG
>NW_011627005.1:1051250-1093014 GCF_000204515.1 Acromyrmex echinatior | reverse complement strand
GAGGGGAGGGGAGGCGAGGCGGCGAGGCGAGGCGAGGCAATGCGATGCGACGCGACGCGACGCGCATTTTTGATTTCGCAACGAGCCTAGAGATAATTGGCGTGCGTATTAGCGATCCAACCGCGAGCGCTGTAACGACGACACCGATGAAAAGTATCGTCACTGTACTCGCGGATATTTTCAGGCACAATCGTTTCTCAATGTCGACTTTGTCAGTGGCTTCAAAATTAGTGACTTAATTGTCATTGCACCTGTAGTAGTTGTTTCGTACTTGTTTGGTAACTTTCTATAATTTTTTTTTTTTTGCAATTTATAAATCAGAAACTCTCGGGAAAGATATTAATATCTGTCGAAAGATTAAAACATTTCGTTCAAGATAAGAAAATTTTTTTCACGGCGATTCTGTGGCTTTTAAATGAGCAATCCGCTAGAAAAATGTTATTACGGAATAATAACGACGTAAACAATGTTAATTTTTACACGAAAATCAAAGTTTTGCGCTTATAAAACTATAAACTAGAAAATATGAAATTGCTTCTTTAAAAATCGCGAAATATGACATGCGAAATGTGTTGATTTATTACTTGCCCTGAAATAAATTGACAAATTTTACCTTTTCACAGTTTAACTGTATAAACTTTCTCCTTTCTTAATAATAAAAATATAATCTATTCTATTACAATGCGAACGTCCAAATCGTACTTAGCGACGCGTATACGAAATAACTTTTGTGCGCGCGTGTATAAATACACTTTTTTGAATAACCAGTATTATTTCGCAATTCACAAATTGAGGCTCAATGTTCTTATTCTCTCTGAAATTTATGCCTAGCCGATTCTTATCTCGCTTCATCGAGCGCGCTCGTCATATTTTCATACATTCGAGATGCAGAAAATTGCAGAATCAGAAAGTTCAACATTCGCAAATTGATTGCGTTCAGCGGAAAAAGCAACTTTGCAACTGATTCTTTAATGATCGGTATATATGTACATTTAGATCCAGCGAGAAGCTAAGTGTGCAATCGCACGAAAGAATTTTCAGGAAAGCTGCTTTTTCTGCTGAACCTTATTGTACCTTCTCACATAAAATAAATCATGATTTGGAACGGTCGAATGTATTAAAGCTTGAAGCTCGTAGATACTCGAGAGGATCGCCAACGGCGCGCTCTCGTTATAGAGTAGAACGACGGCCGGTGACACGGAGGTGATCCTCTATCTTTCTCTCTCTGTCTCTCTATCTTTCTCCCCCCCCCCCCCCCCCGATTCCTCCTCGATATCGACTTTAGACCGAATGGCCCGGAGGCAGGCAGCGTCGAGAGCGCGTTCGCTAAGTCTAAATAACCTCTGGTATATCGAACCGCTGCCAGGGAATCCGCGGTCGACGGCGGCCTGGCCGCGGATCGCGAGGCCGCGTTTGGGGTCCCCTCTCTTTCTGTATCTCCCTCTCTCTCCCTCTCTCTCTCTCTCTCTCTCTCGCTCGCGTTCTCTCCCTTTCGCGTCGCGTCGCCGGTCTCGTTTTCCCGTTTAATAACCAACGTGGGAGCGAGCGAGGAGACACCGCTTCGCGCTCAGTAAAATGGAACGTGGATACGAGGGTCGAAAAGCCCAAGGATACAAATAAAAAAAGAAGGAAACAATGGGTGACAGCCAAGGAAGAAAAGGAAAGAGGCACGCAGACCTGCTTGTGTGCACAGACCTGAGTTTGAACCATACCCGAAAAATGACGCACCGCTTTCCTTTTTTTGCGGAAGATGGACCTTTTTCAAAGATTGATGGAAATTTTAGAGAGGTTGCAATGATTCCACCGCCACCGCCATTGTTTTCATTTATGTTACTTCACATCACTCGTACCGATATTGTTTGAATACTTTCTTGGAACAAATTTTCCAAAAATGCCAAATCAAAAGTCTGAATAGAAAATGCATAGATAAATACATTCACGGAACGAATGCAAGGAAAGAATAAAAGAGCGGTAGGGTAAAAAGATCAGAGAGGAGTAATAACGACGGCGATGGCGACGGCACCGGAGAAGCCGGCGAGAACGGAGGGGAACGCAAAGAGGCGAAAAGTGCGAGTAAGAAGAGAAGGATAGGGCAAGCCGTTATTTAGCTGAGCGCGCGCGCGCGTCTCTTCGCGTCCCTTTGCCCGCATGTCCTTTCATCCACCGCACACCGCACCCTTCGGGTCGCCCTCAAATGCCGTCCTCTCATCGCTCACTCCCATTCCACTACCTTCCGTTAGCTGTCCCTTCCATCCCTCACCTACTTCCCTTTTCTCTTTTACCTAGCTGTCAAATAGTTCTACCAGCAAAAACCCACTTTTAAATCTTTGTAGAAACTCAAATCTCTAAATAGGAATATCATGCTAAAACTCAGGGCTAACTTTTCTTAAAATAATCATCGAGAAATAAATCGTCTTACAATAATTATACATGACCGTTTTTGTGTCACGGTCCGTGAAGGAAAATCGTTAGAATTTTTCTTTTTCCTTTTCTTTGAAAATATTGTTAAAAGTTAACTTTTATTGTTGTAAAATCTCATTTGTATCCAGTAAGATATAACTTGTATTATTAAGAATGAATAGCACAAGAATGAATAGCGGAAACCGTGTTTAGATGAGCAGACTAATTTTGTATTTCTTTTGAGACAACGAAATACCCTTTTTCTTTACTTCTATTTTTTTTATTGTTAACCCTCGTCTTGCATTCTCTCTTTTCCTACATTACCGTCCTTTGATTGCAAAACTTTTATACCTGTTATTGTTATTTGAACAAAATGTTCAATATGGTTCTGGAAAATAAATAGAATTTTAACTTTTCTCCTTTTTTTTCATCCATTGTATACCCGTAGTAGAGATTCTCCATAACGGTACTTAAGAAACTGGCCACCACTCGCTGTGCGATGATATATGCGTGAATGCGACGAGTGTCTATGTATGTGTGTGCGCGAACGTTGTGCTATAGCACCAAGATAAAGTCTCTGCGCTTTTCTACATTGCTTGCATTTTTTCAGTTATCAACAGCATCCTTGCGTGGAGGTTTCTCCGTAAATAGAACTACGTTAAAAACAAAATTGAATATGAAAAAATATAATTTTTTGTTTAAAATGATATCTCTTTCTGTAACAAACAACATTTTCTTCCGATAGAATTTAGCTTTCAATCGTAGTGAATGCATTTCTGAAATTTAGAAATTATTATATAAAAAATCGGAGCAGACAGAGCAAATTGTAAAAGAAGATTGTATTGTATATATAAAATCTTTTCATGTGTGTCTGAAAATGACTTTTTGTACAAAGAGACAACAATTTTATTTAAAGTATATGTATTAGGAGTGTGATTTAGTTTTTGCAAGAGATAATTCACATTAATAATATATCAATGTTGTCGAAGACAACACATTCAATCACACAGCTATTATTTCTTAATGCTTTAATATTACTCCATGATATTTAATCGTTTATTAACAATGGAGCAGTAGGAATCGTGTTTATACCAATTTGAAATGAAAATGTAGCTTCCTAAAGAATATTTTCGATATTTTGTTTTTTAATTGCAAGAAGACGGCTGAAGATCATAGAATTCTGATAGAAATTTATGGTGATGTTGCTCTATCAATTAAGACATGTGAATATTAATTCTGTCGATTCAAATGTGGTGATTTTAATGTTAATGATAAAAACTGGAAAAAAGATTTATGAGCATTATTGGACGAAAATCTAGTACAATCCATTTCAGAATTTGCGAGAGAATCAATAGTTATTAAATGTTTACATACTGGAAAAAAAATTATTTAACTCAACAAAAAATGCTGCGGTCGAATACATGCAAATAAATATCTATGTAATAAGAGCAAAATATTTATTCCACTTTTATTATGATTTTAAATTTGGCTCAACTAAATTGAATTATTGCAGACAAAATGTTTATTTGATTTTAGAATATATTTAATTGAATGGGAATTTTGATGATCTATTAAATAGTATTAATTGAGACAACAAAAGGATGTGTGTGTCAAAAAAAAAAAATTAATAAAATTTATGTTTATAAATTTATGTAAATAATTTACATATCGTTTATGCTTTTTTACAGTTGAAATTTATATACACAATATTATCGTGAAATTCATGTTTTATTTGATTACAATTAATTTATGTTTTATTTGACTACAATTAATTATTATTGAAAAACGCATCCGCATCGCCACCAAGATTTGAACCTACGATCCCTAGAACGGCAGCCTAATACATTTACGCTAAGCTAATCGCATACTTGTGATCGAGCTATTTTTCATACCTTAACATTTATTTATATCTTCTACTGTAACCATTTTTAATTTCATGCCTTTGCTGACAGTTTAATATTATTAATATTTTAAGAAGAGATTACATGGAAACGAAATAATACATGTTTTGATCTTGTCAACTTTTAATCAATATCATCTATTATGTATTAGGTGTTGGAATTAATTCGTAGCGTTTTTTAATGAAAGAATGTTATTTATTTCACATGAGCATTAAAAAATACATTAATGAAAGTGCTTCCCATCACTTGTAAAACGCTACGAATTAATTCCAACACCTAATACATTGAAAGAAAAGATTGGTTGCTGCAGCAAATTAGATGGCTAAATATGACACAGCATTTTTAATTGGTTGTAGCAATCAATTAAAAATGCCATATTTTATCATCTAATTTCAATTTTTTTTTTCAGTGCAACAAAACACGTGTGCACGCAAAAATAATATAAGATCATTCATGTCGAACAAGATATATGGTTATGCAAAATTTTTTATTCAATTAAATTCACTTAATCGTAGTCTACTTAAAAAATTATTCAATGTTAGTTAACGATTTAATTTTATTTAGTTTTAGTTACAAATTTTCCAACAACAACATAACTTGGAAATATTTTGTTAATTTGATGCTATACTCGAAAAGTGTTTAGATATCAGTTATAACCTTGTATTATAATTCAATTATTCACTTTATTCTGATAACAAAGTGAATAATTGAAGTATTTTAGATTATTATACAAAAACTTAGATCAGACACTGAACAAAATCAATTTTTACGTAAACAAACTCGGAAACAAAACAAAAATAACAATATTTAAAGCCATGTTTCCAGCATCTCCGTGTCGTCACCTTTAAACGAAAAATGTTTCGCTTAAAAAGTATACAATACAGATTTAACAATATGCTGTGTTCATAAATACTATTTGGGAGTATCTTTGGGTCATTATTTTCTTCGTTTAATATTCGATGAAAGACGAAATAATATTTAAAGGTATATTTTCGGTTTCAACCATGGTGATTTGTCAACATCCTATTCAATTTTCTGACTAATAAAAGATTAAATGGTCATAGATATTCCAGTCTATAGGCTACTTAAGTAGTAGCATCTAACTTAAATAATGTGTGAAAATGATTTATCTTTATTTGAAAAATCATCGAGAGGTCAATATTTTAATATCGTAATTTTAAAGGTACACAAGATGACAATCCTTCTCTAAAGGAACACACAACTACATAATAAATATGCGTGTGTCTGTTCACACATCACAGCTGCGTCACATATAGGTAAATTATTCACGGGCGATGAAAGCGAACGCATATGCGTATTTGTAAATACGACCTTGTGGCTTTACGATCGTTTACAAACTCTTCCGACCTTTCGGGTCGGAGAGAACGGCCAGAGAGTGCACACTCGGCATTATTCCAATTAATCTCGTGCCGTAATATCGTCGATTTATGCGAGTGCGTGTGTATACGTAAGCGATTGCGTAATAATGGAATAAAAATTCGGTAAATCTTGCTAAACTCGCGCGTCTCGTCGCATTTGCGTCGATAAAATACTCGGCATATGTATGACCGCATTTTTTGTCCATCAATGACAACGTTGATGGTCGTCTGAGATTGAGACTGAGATATTTCATTGGAATTACATTAGTTAACGTTATACGACATACAGTGAGAGCAAAAAGTATTCGAATTACAAGGAATTTTTTTATGAAAAAAGTCTTATGTGTAGGAAATAAACATTAATTAGTAATTTTTATACAATGAATACATTCTGTTTTAAACATAAACAACCGAGCTTTGCATATATATTTCTGATATTAGAAATTTTCTCGACTGTACGAATACTTTTTGATCATCCAAACAATACAATTTTTAATTTTCGCTTATTTTTCAGATGATATATTTCCTATAATTAATACACATTTTTTTGTGTATAATTTTAAGAAACGTACGGTCTATTTTATTCTTTTCAATAAATTGTTAATTATCCAGGAAGAAATGTGAATTAAATGTCGAACTGATGCAATTATCATATCGATATTCATTCGACATCAATTCGATGATTCATTTCTTGCTGGATAATGTTTACTTTTTAAAAATAAAATTTTTTTAAAAATATTTTCTCTGTGTATCCGAATATTCTTTGCGCTCACTGTATATATTCGCATTTTTTCAGCGTGTGATTGACAAAAGAAACTGATGATAAATAGCTTACAAAGGAAAGGTACTTTAGAATTTCTTCTAAGAATATGTCCTCAGTGAAAGTAATGGTTAAACGCCGTGAGAAGAAGTTCAGAGCAACGTAGTCGGAATAACTTCTCGATAAAGTTTCTGCGAAAACTTCCAATGTATCGCACGATCTGATCGCGAGAGAATACACGGGAATATAAAATCCATTAATAAGGACTACTTGTCGAAGATCGCGCGGATCGTAGTTTCGTCACTTATGTCGTAATTTACAAAGCGTGAGTAAAGTTTCTTCATCACTGGCAATATGCACGCATACATTCGGATCACCTATAATGATGTAACGCAAATCAAATTTTCGCCCACGATCAAACGCGTGAACTGAATAATATTACTCTCGCATTTTCAACATCCGATTAACAATAAGAAGATACAAGAGCAAATAGATAAATAAATAAAGGTAAGGAAAGAGGAAGGGCCGGGGAATAAAAGTAGCCGCCGTCGTCGTGTCGGCGAATTGGCGCGCGGAGGCGAAATGTGCGAAATTGATGACAATTCATCGGCGGAATCGAATTTTTACACGCGAGGAAGTGGCGGCTTTCATCGCGGAGAAGCCAGAAACTCGTTCTCGCAAAGCCGCAAACGCGTTTCAGTCGTCGGCCGAGCTCGTGGTCCTTTCTCCCGTCACATCCGTGTGAAATTTTCGGGTAAATCGTGAAAGGGCGCGATCGGCAATAACCCGTAATAAATCGAATTCCGGCGCGACGAACGCGGAAACACCTGTGCGGCAGCTTTGACGTAGAAACTCCGATCTACGCAGAGAAGACGATAAAGGGAATTAACGACGTTTTGTCAAAGTTTAGATTTCCCTGCGCGCACGGCGTTACTCGGCTGTATCCGCGTTTCGTGCCGCATTTTTAAAGGGGATCGTATACAACGAGAATCATCCCGCTTGTTATTTCGGACAGAATGGGATCAAGATTAATCGGACGGTATGCTCTCGGAACCGCTTATGATATCTCAATATCATATCCTTCGTACAGAGTCATTTAAAGTCCTTGTGTGGCTTTAACTTCTGTTCTAAATATAATAAAAAATTGTTTTTTCTTTGAAATTCTGTAAAAGGGATATTAATCTGTTAACAAAAATAAAGGTAAAATATAATAAAGAAGTTTTACATGAGGTAAGTCGGAAGACGCTACACCTTTATTCTTGAATAACTTTTTTTTCTACGTATTGAATTGAGCTACGAAAGAAATACATATTATTTGTATTCTAGAAAACCTTTCTTCATCTATACAGATCAACAAATTAAACTTTTGATGTTTGTTTTATTAAAAAAAAATTGTTATACCCTGCCAAAGGAGGTGACTTATATACGGTAGTAAAATTCATCTCCTATGGGAGAAGATGCTACAAGCAAATAAATAACATATTATTTAAATATGTTATTTATTTGCTTGTAGCATCTAAAGTAATATGATAAGTAAAATATGCAGGCAATATGCCCGCATATTTTACTTATCTGAGTACACAATCAAGGATCTATAAAAACAAATACTTTTTCATATGTGTTAAATCTTTTTTAATGTTGTCACAAACTTTTTGATCTGCCATTATCAACACACGCTTTTGCATAATTGTCAGAATGGCTAATGTGTTTATGTATTGTGTACTGTCTTAAAAAATCTATAAACACAAAGTAACGTCTTCCCTCTTGTTATTCTTCCCCCGAGTTATTTTACATTTATTCTTAGAATTATTAATTTTCAATATGTCCACCGTTATTATAAAATTGCGAACAGAGTTTTATGACACGTTTACAATTGATTTACAGTAATGTACAGTAGTTCACAGATCGTCTAAAAAGCTAGGTTGAAAAAATAATTTGTGACTCCTCAAGTTTAAAAGTAAACTGTCTGTGCCATGGGAAGATTTACACGGAAAAAAATTTATTTGATTGAATTAACTGGAATTGTAATGGAAAATGAATGATCCAGAATTCTAATTTTACTAGATTTCTGATTAAATTTACTAGATTCTGATTATTTCAAATTCTAGTAGAGTGGGAATTATTTCAACTAGAAATTTGGTACATTTTTTGAAACATTTCAACCAAAATTCTAGTAGATTTAATATCTAAGAAATCTAATAAACTTAACTAGAATTCGGGATCATTCATTTTCCATCACAATTTCAGTTAATTCAACCAAATATATTTTCTCCGTGAATATCATTTTTCATTTATCATGGTAGAACTATGGTGCGTATTCAGTGCACATTAAAGTTGTTGTACATTATTCTAATCTAATATGATCCAAAATTCACTGCCAGCACTGAAAATCTATATAAATCTATATATATTTACGTTACGTGTATTATATTTTCAGCAGTAAATTTTGAAACACAGCCTAAATATAAAAGTGAGATATCTCAATTATTTTATCAACTAGCGCAATAAAATGTATGGAATATTTTGCGGTTTTTAATTCGTTTCTATATTTTTATTTAAACGTATATCTTTATGTCGATTTGTGTACAATGACTTTGTGTAGTGCACTGAGTGCACGTTATGCCTGTGAAAAATGCTATGAATTTTAAACTTTTCTCTACCTGAAATTTTGACAAATAAATGTCTGTGTAAGATTTTAAAGTAACTAATCCTCTAGAACCTTTTAAAATCTGTCCTTTCTAAAAATCATCCAATCGTATTGTATAGCATACATGATTTTTTTTAAAAAAAGAAAAAAAGATTCTAGACTTAAACTTTTAGTAAGATCGAATCTTTAATCTAGCTATGAAATAAAAATCGATCTATCGCATGAATCTATATGTCCTTAGACTCAAAATCAACCGAATATAGTTAAGAAACTCCAGTCATCCAGTCGTGGTGTGTTTTCCAGTCGTTGGTGTTGTTGAAAAACACGTTTTTACGTAACATTTTTTTCAAGTTTATGCATAATTTAAATTCAATTTTTACGTAAAGTTATTATTATTCGGAAGAAATCTCGAACGTGTCATAATTAATTCTTCTTTTTGTACATCTGTGCAATCTCTTATTATTATTATTATTATTATTATTATTATTACAATCAATCCTCGAAATTTCATTCGCTGTGTCAACTATTGATCGTTGGATTCGAAGATAGAAAGGTAAAAAAGAAGAAAAAGAAGGAAAATATATTGATGAATCGAAAACCGCACGGCAGAAGATTCTCGTGGGATAATCATGAAGTGACTCGCACAGGGCGGATGGGACACGTCACGTCGGTCGGTCGCGCGTTGATAACTTTCCGCGGAAAGTCGTTTGAAATATTCGTGAAGGTGCGGCGAGGCGAGCACGCGGCACACAGCTCGACCCTAAAGGCGAGGAGCGTCGAGCGCGGGTAACCGTCGCTCGCTTCTCTCTCGCGTGAAATTTAAAGGCGGCTGCTGTCGTGTCCCCCCCCGCTTCCTCCCCACTTCCCCTCCCCCACATCACCCTCTCGTCGTCGTCGCGCCACACGCGCGCTCTTCGCGAGAGAGGACTGTGCTGGGCCCCTCGATCGATCCACGCCCGCATAGTCGCGAGCGTGTAGAAGAGGTTGTTTGTCGGTGGCCGAATGGCCACGGCCACCGCCATCGACGACGACGCCATTGCCAGTCTGCCAGTTTTCTCTGCCTGCCTGCTTGCCTACCTGCCTGCTTGCTTGCTTCTTTCCTTGTCTGTGTGCCGCACAGGAAGAATTTTTTATCGCGGGTTTTCCCTCCTGGAGTAAGCCGGCGGGTAATTAACGGCGGACCTCTCTCCTCGTCGCCCTTCTCTCCCCCCCTTCTTCCCCCTCGCGCCTTCCTCCAGTTGCCGCGAATCCCGCGACGCCAAAAGACGACGCCCGATGTCGTCGTCCTTGTCCTCTCTCGCGATCTTTAGTATCAAGGTCCGCGCATTTATTTGTCGTCGACCTAACGGTTAGCCTAACACGGCCGCACACCTGCTGCCTCTCATTTCGACGAGGATTCGTGCTATTCATGAATCCTGAGAAAAAGTTGAGGGAAGTCAACGAAGAAGGCGCGACGAAGTTTAAGGGTCTCGCCTTTAACGTATTTTTACTTCGAATTTACGATCCAATTGTGGCACTCGGAGAGATTACGTTCTTCGCGGGCGTAATCGGTATTCGAGAATTATTCGCCAGTTGTTTCGCGATAATGGATCAGGGTATGCGTTTGTCTACAACCAATCCGCAACTCTTCGCACGATAATGAAATTTCTCATCTATTCTCTCGATATAAATTATTGTTTACGTTCCTTGGTAAAAATTTATGCATTTTTCGAGCAGTTGTTGAACAGTTATATTAATTCTATTTAGTAACTGAGAAGTAAAACTTGGGATCTTAATCGAGACGTAACGTTTTGTCTGCATACTGTCAAAAAATATCATGAAATTTAATGTAATTTTAAGTTACGCCACAAGTTGTCATGAATTTAATTTCATGACATTAAATTTAATGTATATGTAACTGAAAATATATTTGTGTAAATTTAGATGAAATTTAGTGTACTTTCCATACAATTTTATGTGGAATTGCGCGAAATTTAATGCTCACATTTACTACATTTAAGACTATTGTAATTTAGTTTTTAGTTAAATCATTCGTTATCTTTCAGTTACATGCTTGATCACAAGCTTGTGTTACAATGTTACTTAAAATTCATTTCAAACAGTGCGCAGTTACTATGTAGAAAAAAAATGGATAGAAAAATTCAAAATCTGAATCCATTTACTGAAAAACAAAATAATACAGTATTTTTATTAATAATAATCTATATTATAATACTGGACAATAATCTGACAAATGAACATGCAAGTTGCACATATTTTATCAGGAAAAAACTGTTTCAGGAGAGTCATTGAATAAAAATTCTCAAGTTTTCTCCATTTTTTTCACAATATCATTATAATTAATAAGAATGCACTAATATTAAACAATAACTGGATGAGTGTCTAAAAAAATCTGCATATTGGGTGGATCTATATATTCGTTCGATTTTTGTTAGTAGCGCAAAAATTTAGAATCATATCATTGATTAAAATTCATTCTTTGTACGAAGAAAATCTGTTTTACCTTCAAAAATCGAACGAATATATGGATTCACCCAATACATTTCTCGAAAATAATTTATCTACGTTAAAGGAGAATTCTATATGCAGTTTCTATGCATTATCAGGTAACAATAGCACAGTTTTCCACCATAATTGGGCTCAACCTTCGGCTGAGTGACATCCAAAACGAGTTGTTGCACGAACAGGGTTCTTTCAGACAACACTTTTGCTTTAACTGTGCGGTCGATTTTGACGCTTTTTAATATTTTCATTCTTATGTTACGTCTAATAAAGGATAAAGGTAGAATAATAATTATCAGCGTTTGAAACACATGGGCGTCCAAACCGACCGTTTTTGTGGTTTAATATCAAGCCACCATCCTAGCTGACATCGTAGTTTACCTACCAAATTCGCATCGACCGACCGATCGCCACGAAATTCTAATCCGTCGCGATTATACGCGCGATTTTTTTTGTCTACAGACGCACACGTGAACGCGCTTTCGAAAGGAAGGACACGCGTGCCTTACGTAATCGACGAATAGCCACGATATCTTCGATAGGCGCGATATCTTCTGGTTTTTTCCCTTTCTTATTTCACATTGCCTACTGCATATTTTCTACAGTGTGTCTTAAATCTATTGTCATGATTTATGACATCGGACATATCCATCCTCTACTATCCTTTTTTTTGTTACCTTTTTTTTTTTTTTTTGAAAAAATGTTTGACTCACTTACATCAATAGCTAAGGAAAAGGGATCTGCCTTTATGCACGGCGCTTAGATATAACTAGAGAATTTTCCTGAGAGAACAAAAAAGGGTAGAAAGAAGTTGTCAATTTTTATTCCATATGAGTGTTCGATCTGAAGATATTCGAACATTTAAAATTGCGTCCACATAAGATTTTAGCCACCAATATTTTTTCAGCTACGCCATTATAATACACGCAGTGTGATATACCTGCAGCTAGGTTTTAGCACAGCATGTTGGCCATTTCCGGCGCCCCTGAATTCTTTCTCGTCATGTGCCACAGGCATTGTCGGAAAGGATACGATCGGGGAAAATTAACGACTCTTCGGATGTTAACTCTCTTCAGGTCTTTATTTTTTCTCCCTTCCTCTAACTCTCGGTCTTCCCTAACTCTATCTCAGTTTACTTGTTCGTTGTCCTTCCTCTTCTCTTCCTTTCTCTCTTCATTCGCGTGTCCACGTTCCCTTCTGTCTCTTTTTCGTCGTCCGTCCTTCTCTTTCTGTCTTTTCCTAACTATCGCCGCCGGCAGCCCTACCTACCTACCTACCCCCCTCGAGGGTAAATCGCAGATTGGTAGAGAAAGAGCGAGCGAGAGAGAGAGAAAGAGAGAACGAGAGCGGTCGATTATCTATAATCGATAGCGACTCCCGCGCTCCATATTGCCATAGTACGCACCGGAGATGGTGACTGACGTTTAAATACACAGACAAGACCGTAATATATCCCATCGTCGTCGTCGTCATCGTCCTCGCGGACCCAAGCTCGATGTATGTAAATCATTCCCTCATCGTCGTCGATATATCGATTCGCGCGGACGGAGACGGGCGTTTAACGTTATTATTAATAATTATTTTCGCTCTCGCGAAACGGGAAGAACGCGAGGGTGTAAAATGCTCGCCGTAAATCCACCGGTTTACCGACGACAACAATTTATATAATCTTTATTTATTAGAAATTTTTCATGGATTTTTAAATATTAGAAAAAGTATATTAAATATATCCGTTAGCGTTATTTACAGCATTTCGTCATAGTATTGTGGCAATCATAGGAAAAGTATCCCTTTTAATGTTCCTGTGTTGCTTACATCTTGTATCTCTTGTATCGATCGATATAATATTATATTATTAAATGAAAGAAAAAAATTGTAGAAGGAAATAAACAGAAGTGCGAGACTTGGGGAAACTGTTGAGCTTCGCTCAACTTCCGTGTTCTACTACATGAAATGTGAAAATAGGTCAGTCGTTGAGTCAAGTTTACGTAACTTTACATTTCCTTTTTTTACAAGATCTCTTCAAGGAGACGATAAAAAAAAATATATATATATATATATAACTTTCTGAATATCGCGATAGAGAAGAACGTCGTTAATCATCAACCTCCAGTGACGCGACGGCGTGGCGATTCTAAATGTGCGCGTTCAGGCGTTTGAATTATTCTAACGGCCTTTGAATCAGGTTATCAAAACTACTCGGCAATTTCGTCTTGGTCAAGATAGTCGATTTTCGTAGATAGTTTCGGCAGTTGTTTACTGTAGGCACGTGTGGATATTTCGCGAAAAAACGTCTGCTTGGACTCGGACGCGCAAAAAATTGTGACAAATTATTTTACATTATTCTAAATACCGATTATGCATGTTCGAAGCATGTCTGTTCGTTAAATCCTATCAAATTTTTTTTAGAATAAGTAAGTTTGAGAAATTGGAATTATTACTAATTTCCTAACCTTTAACTACGTATTTGTAAAGAAAATGACACGTAAAGCGCAATTTTGCTGAAGAATCTAAAAATTTAGCTAAATACAGTTCTAAAAATAATTTTGTTGAACTACTAAAATAATTTTGTTGGAATTTCAAGCGTGATAAGCAATGCTGCAAAAAGTTTTGACATTCTAGCATTCAGTTTAAATGTTTCCACATAATAATTTTATGGTCCAACAAAATTATTTTCAGATCTGTTTCTAACTAAAATTATTTTCTATGATGGTCTCAGTACCAACATTCTAAGGCCGATCCTATGGTTTATGGAATTTGCAGAAACTTAAGTCGATTCAGCGTTGATAATTAGAAAAATTGTGTATCGCTTGTAATTTATTGAATTCTATAAATAAGGTTCCGGGTTGTAAAGAATCAAAGAGCTAATACAAAGAGATCTTTTGCTTTTTGGAAAATCAATTGATAAATGAACAAATTATGCAAATCGTGCATTGTATCCCTCAGAATACACTTCTTTTTCTTAAGGGAACGCAGATTTTACATCAAGAAAATATACACTCAAATCCTTTGTTCCTTTCAATAAAATAAAAAACTCTGATTGATTGAATTTCTTATGTTACGCGTCATATAAGAATCTGTGCTCCCCGTTTTATATCGAAACATATTACAAAATATGTTACAAAGAATTTTACGAGAAATGTTGAGATCTCGGTTGAGATTAAAAAGCATTTTGTATTATTCAGAAACTAAAAACGATCATCGAAAGAATATACAAAGAATATATATATATATATATACAAAGAACAGGGGTATGTGAAGTTAGCACCCCAATTAAATATAATACTCAGGAGTTCTGATTAGAGTTCCCGTTTCTTTTTGACGAGACAAAGAGTTCTATATAATTTATAACAAGAGTTCCGCTTAATAATTAGTTTTAAATAATTTTTAAAAAATGGGGTACTAACTTCTCATCGAAAATCGAGATCAAATAGTTCTGAGCGGCTCTATTTTGTGAATATCTAGAGTTCCTGATACATAAAAAACAATTTTGACACACAAGAAAATTTATAAAAAAAAACTTTCCCTATGTAGTCATCCAATCGCTTTGTCACCTAATATTTTTTGACAGAACTCGTCCAGAATTACACAGAACATTAATCAGAATTGTTAGAATGACAATTAAGTGTCAAAGAACTATTTTATAAACAAAAATTTTTTTTTCAAAAAATTTTTTTAATAAATTTTCTTGTGTGTCAAAATTGTTTTTATCAGGACCTCTAGATATTCACAATAGAATTATTGAGCCGCTTAGAACTATTCGATCTCAATTTTCGATGAGAAGTTAGCACCTCATCTTTTAAAAATTATTTAAAAATAATTATTAAGTGGAACTTTTGTCATAAATTATATAGAACTTGACTTTGTCTCGTCAAAAGGAAACGGGCACTCTAATCAGAACTCCTGAGTACTATAGTTGGGGTGCTAACTTCACATATCCAAAGAACAGTTGAAAACGTTACACATTTTTCATATTTAAAGAAAAAATATAAAATTATTAAGCTAAATTGTTAGATTAACAATTCAGCTTAATAATTTTCCTCTCCTATTGTCTTAATGTACTATTATATATTATAGGTAAAAGACAAAATTAATTTTTTATTGCATTTGTCAAATTAGTTCTTAAGATTTGGCCGAATTGCTCATATGTTTTGAATTTAAATTTTATCATTTTTTGCATTTAGAAATCTTCGCATTTACGAAATTAGATATTCGGATTTTTCGAGATTTTAGTTAGACAATTGCAGATAAAACAGTACATATATTACATAAGATAAAAATAAAAAAATCAAATTTTGACGATAAGAAAAGCACTATAAGAAAAGAACAAAGAAAAACTGATTATTCCTTTCTGCATTAAGAAATGTTGCTTTCGCACGAATTTTCCTTAATCTCTGAACTGCGTAATCCTTAAACAATAGAAGTTGATTAAACTATTTAACTAGCATTATTTTATTTGTGAAGTTTGAACCAGTTTCATCCTCTTTTCGAATCTGTCAATCCTAGTCGAAATTAATCTGTTTTTTGCATTTCACCAGTGATATTTGTCTTCACAATCGATGATACATAATTGCCACAAGACAATTTACTATCTTACAAGATAAGTTTCCTTTTCACTTCACTTGCTTTTCATAATAAACGAATAATAAATCAATCGATTGCAGACATTTGTAAAAGAAAGATCTTCCAAAAGAGTTAACGCGCCTTTTTGTGGTTATTTACCGATACATAAAAATCTTTTGTCATCTTTTTGAGAAAGGTCTTTCGAGGGTTTCCTAATTTTCATTGAATTGGTAAAAAAAAACAATAGAAATTTGTATGTGTGATGTTTCACAGAAGATGTTTTCTTCAGTTTTTCTCTTCTTTCAAAGAAACAGTTTGACTTATCTCACTGAAATTTGCTTTGGATCAGGGATCAGTTAACACATGTAGCAGTCTTAATAACTTGAATTTTTGAAATTTTCCTCTTTTTCTTCAAATCCAATTGAAAGAAACATTGTTACAAGAAACGTATTTTAATTTTTTTTTTTTCTAAAAACGTATAAAATTTTCTTTTGCAAGATATTACCAATTCTTGACATTTTCGATGACTCTTTCATCAAATTATAACTTATGCTAAAATACTAACGCAAGACTATAAAACAGAGCCAAGTTGATTAACTGAGACCTACTTTCGACTAACTAAGATAAATGACGGCAATTCGATACAAATTTTTTAAGATACCTTTTCTTTTGCTATGTTTGTTCTTGTTTGAAGTTCCCGTAACAGCTTTCCGTACTTTCCGCTTCTCCTTTCCCTCTCGCTTGCCGGTGTATTCAGTAAGTTCCAAGGTGAAGGACCGACGAAACGAAGTTGCGAACGGCCGATTAAAAAGCCAGTTGAAAGCACAAGATTAACGCGTGCCGATATATGTATTTTCGCGCACATGTATTTTCCCATTCACGGCCATTCACTTCATTCGCAACTCATGCCCAACACAAGGCCAGTACTACGGATTCTACGATTATTGCTGGAGAGCCAGGAATGAAGAGAGGAGGGGATCACCGCCGCCGCCGCCGCCGCCGCCGCCGCCGTCGTCGTGCCGGTTCCGGAAGCATCTCTCGGAGATCTCTCTTCATTCATAAACTCTTTCTGCCGTAATGGAATACTCGGTCGACGGAGTATAAACCAAACGAGAGAGAGAAAGACGGAAAGAAACAGAGAGGGTTCGAGAGATAAAAGAGGAGAGAGAAGAACGAGTATAATAGGAAGGAAAGTGCATGAGTGCATGAGAAAGTTAAAAATAAATCAAAACGCATGCCGAATACACTTTCCGGGTGGTACGTCTTAGAACCACGTATTTCGACTTTTCAGAAAAAAAAATGGGCGATGAACAAAAGGACTATATATTGACTCCATTTATTGTCCATCTGTCCGAAAGCGAGGCGAGTCCATGAAGAGTACGGCGACGGTAACAGGAACGCATGTCGCGATAGGAAGGTCCAGCGTACATCCACTTGGTGCTTTTACGTATGTATGTGTACTTGTACCTATGTATGCGTGCGAGTATGAACATGTGCACCGGCAAAACATGTAGGTGCTCTCTTACGTTTGTACGTATATGAACGAGAGGACCACACATTCGTCGTCATCATCGGCGTCGTCGGCGTCGTCGTCGTCGTCGTAGTCGTAGTCGGGTTTCCACCATGGATCTTTGAAAGGGCAGAGGTGAGGCTCCATCCAAGCGTGCACAAAACCGCTTCGCTACAAAATCGAGAGATGGACGTCACGAATATCTACGGGTGACTTTTTTGTGTGTCGGGGTTAAACTTTTGAAAGGCCGTGGTGTTCTCCTGCTGCGCGAATGGTTAGCAGGATCGGAAGCAGGTTGCCGCCTGCAGAAGGGTGGAATGATGTAACTCGGTCGTCTCGCTCGGACTCGCTCATGCGATGGTTTTATATTTATATATATATATATGTATATACGTAATCATTTCCGCGACCACGTTCCACCACGATGATAACGTTAATATCTCGCGTATGTCGCGCAACTAATTGAGAACATCCAAAAACTCTGCAGGAATTTCTCTACGAAGGAATGAGGGAATTTTTCTCAAAAATATTTCTCAGAAAGCAGCATATATATATATATATATCTTTTGATTTTCTGATATTTCAATTTTATCAATATTACACAAATCTAAATATATTATACATATAATATGTTAAGATATTTCTATTTATTCCACGTCTCTTATTCGTGCCTCTTAATACTAATAACAAGCAACACACGTCATAGTATTAATTTTTCTAATTTTACACGAGTGCCTCGTACTTGTTTTATTCTCAAGCGATCGCGTCAAGCATTGTATCGAGGTCCAAGTATAACGCGCAACATCCGCTTCCATTCGCGGAACGCATTCATTATCGTCGGTCGAGTGAGACCAGTGAGATTCGGGCAGAAATTTCGCGCAGCCTTCTTCCCCAAGACGAATGGCATCCCGTCGTTCCAGAAGCGAACGCGCTAACCGTGGGGCTTCGAGGCACCAGCCGTGGTTATTGGCCGATCGCGAACGTGCCGAGCCGCGCCGCGCCGCGCCGCGCCGGCGTTAATGCGGCTTTGGGCGTCTCGCGGCCCCCCTCGCGATCCCCCCCCGTAGCCTCCTCCTCCGCCACCCGCCGCCTCTCTCTTCCCGGTCCCTAAGTTTTTTTTCCTCTCTTTTACATGCGCCTCGCGCGGCCTTCGAGAGATCTCTCCGTCGAGGGAGCGCGAGCAAGAGGCGGTGGCGAGGGGAAAGATGAGGAGACGGACGTGAACGCGAACGCGGACGCGGACGGGCCCGGAGGGGGCGGCGGAGTGAGGAAGGCGTAGACGAAGAGAAAGAAAAAGATAAAGGCGAAAAAGATGCGGGAGAAGGTTCGCTCCGCGGGCTTCTGGCCTGAACGGTGAGCGAGGTAAAAATCGCGAGAGGGCCGTCAATTAGGAGCGCCCGTGGTTCTCCGGAGCTGTTTCTTCCTGCGCGAACAAAGAGCGACTTTGTCGCCTGATGCTTTCAGTCTCTTGCTGGACGGGAGATATTGACGAGATAAAGCGGCGAATATCGGAATTTTTTTTCCGACGTCGTTTGTTCATGGTGATTGCGGGGTCTTAACTTTTGTCGGGAGATATGGTTAATCGCGCGAGGAATTCTCGGTTGAACATTGCCAGAATGAGGATTTATCATGAGGAATTCAGAAACAAGTGTTTCAGATGATAGACACAGAGTAATGCGTAATAATGCGTAGTAATGTGGAAAGGAGACTCTGGCAATTTTTAGACTTGTATTAAGATGTTTCATTTCTTGTATGTTAATTTTTTTTCTTTTTAACGACAGATGCTCTGACTAATGTAAGATCGATCGTTTCTTTCGGATATTAGATCAGTTAAATTTATACGATATTAATAGCCGTTTGGCAATCAGCGAAGATAAGTAACGATCAAATAGAGTCACAGAAAAACGACACAGTTCGACGAACTCGCTGTTTTATAAAATTCCACGATCTCTCTCTCTCTCTCTCTCTCTCTCTCTCTCTCTCTCTCTCTCTCTCACACACCATTGCGCGTTGACGTCGCGATGGAAAAGCGATCGTACGTAAAACGCACTTAAACGCCCCTTCTGATATTCTTTCTCTCAAGTGCCTGCTGCGGGTAACCCGATAATTTATAGCAGCACAAGAGAAGGAGAGTGCGTGTTATGTAAAAGAGAGAAAGAGATAGAGAGGAGTGCCGCAGCGCGTAAAGTCCCTCCGTTTACGCAGATACGCACACTTTATGTATACATATTCGCACATGCGTGCATACGTTTTCTCACTCTCTCGCTCTCGCGGTTCTTACTCCCCATATGTCCTCGTAATGAAATTTCCCGCGTGAACGACGCCTTGCGTGCATGCGTGCGTGCGTGCGTGCGTACGTGCGTACGTACGTACAACATGGAATATTAGATCTCGGGTTGTCTCCCCTATGATGAGCGCAACTTCTTCTCTCCTCTCGGTCGCATTTATATAGGCCACGCGGTATACGAGATATCCGCGTCGGCTATCGATTCGCCGCGCTCGCGCTATGCCATATCGCTCCAACGACGCGACGCGACGCGACGCGAGAAATCGAGGGACGACGACGACGATGCGAGGAATGTGACGCGACGGACGAAAGCGGTATGGTAATAGACAAAGCAGATTATTTCTCTCTCTCTCTCTTTCTCGTTCCTTTCCATTTCTCTCTTCCCTACTTATCCTTTTGTCATTCTGATCTAGCCTTGTTCTTGGCTCTTGTTCCAAATTGCAAAGTAACTTATGAGATTCGTTTTTAAGGCAGGCCCTTTCACAAAAGAGAAGGTTTGAGGCCAAGCGAATCTCGATAACACGGTTTCAAAAAATCTGAGGAAGTTACAGTAAATCACGAAATTACAATAGAAGCAGACTTAGACAGACAATAGATATCGCTCGACGAAATATGACACGCTCACCAATCGGACCGACATCATTAAGAGATGTTGGTCGAAATGGTTCTTCTATTAAATAAAAGTCTTATTTCGAGAGCGCGTTTCTCTCGTGTCTTCTCTTCGTCAGTTCCCTCGCTGCAATTGATTACGTGATGCGGCATTCTCTCTTTCTCTCTCTCTCTCAGAGATGTACTTTTAAGAATGAGAGAAAGAGAGAGAGAGAGAGAGAGCGCATGCATCATTGTCTCTAACATATTACGCTAAGCCGTTATAACGAGAACTGGAAAGGTTTGTCGGCGAGTCAACGGCAACTTTTAATTCAATTCCGTTACCGCGGAACTTTCCCCTTTCCGCACCTCGTCACCATGCCTAGCTCACCATACCTACGAATGACTACCGGCGCAACCACAGACGAGAAAATCGCGGCGATTACACACCATGACCATTACCATTATGTCATCCGCGAAAGCTATTTATTAAAGCGACGCGAGAAGTCAGACGTCCGGGAATGGATTATAAAGGCGCGTTTTACGCGTGTCAGCGAGAGTTCGCCTGAAATCCTGTCCTAACTACCTTTTGCCTTTGTCGAATCGTTGGCGTGCCAATTGTGTACAAAAGTATCTTACAGTTAATGGTACAATCAGGAAAAAAGTACTAATCGAAAATACAAAATCAAAATTGTCTGCAAAATTGTCTTATTGTCGAAAAAGTCAATGTCATTTTAACACAAAATTTTAAACAGTTTAAGCTCGTGACACATAGAAAAATGTAAAACATTAAAACGTGAAAAAAAAACCGCATCGGCCAATCACAGTCGAAAACGTAAGATTTATTAATTGCTTCACATTTTCCACTATATATGAAATTTAATGCTTCTGTCTTACCAGTTTAGTTTGTTCATGTAAGTATTTTTTGAGAAAAAAATACTTAGAAATTTATTTGTAAGACATATTTATTTCACTGATAAATATGTATGAAATAAATTCTTATTTAAATACGTCGAAATAAAATTTTATTCCTAGCAAATAACCTTTACTTATTTACAATTACTGAGATATACAATATTTCACAGAAACGTATATTTGGTCATCGCATTCAAATTTTTTTCAACTAATAAATATCGAAGAAAACATCGGAAGTAACATTTGCTTCGCAATACTTCGACAAGAAAATAGATTTTATCTTTGTTTTATAATTTTTCAAAAATGAAATTAAATGAATGAATTATGTACAAGGAAGAACATATGGTATAACAATATTTCATTGCACTTAATGACAGATTAGTCAATAAATGCATATGATAGCGATCATATTCCTTTTTACAATTTAAGACAACATTTTAAGTGGTCAAAGACATGTTCTAGACGATTGCATATCCTCGAGAATGGAATTATTATATCATGGAATATATATTTATTTGATTCAAAGAAAAAAGTCAGTATATATTAATACAAATGTCAATACGAGTATATATCTTGTTAACTATTGTGAAAATTACAAAATGATACAGGATTTTTCGACTCAGTTTAGTCCGCTCTATCTACACAAAAATAATTGGCAAAAACCTTCGGGACACCCTGTATATTATTCTTATGTAATCGTTTTGTTTCGTTACCAAAATATTCTATTTGTAATTACAAAAGATCTATAAACATTATACGAAACAGTTTTGTGTCATTAAATTATTAGTTTATTTAGTAAATTCAACAAATTAATATTGTCGTAGTAATCAACTATTTGATTGATCATGTATCAACAAATAATTTATAATTTTTGTGTCACAGTAACAAAACTTTAGTTATTGCTACAAAACATTTCTTTCAATCTATTATGTATTGGCGTAACGTTGTGTACTGAGGTGAAAAGATCGAAACATGAAGATATTCGTTCAGTTGTAAGAATGAATATCAATTTTTAGAAATATGGCATAATTGAAAGTATTTATTAGATGCATCTGATGTATATACATACATATGTGCACATGCACACAAAAATTAAAAAAGAAAAATTATTTATAAGTTGTTCAATGTAATTTTATTTATCCGTATTAATAATCATTTAATTTTATATACAGGGTGGGGCAATAACTCCATTCACTTAGAATATCTTCGTTATTTTTAGAGATATGAAATAATATATTGAAATTGTATAGCATTAAGAGAGATACAATATGCTACTAATAATTTTTCTATAGGTGAAGACGCTTCGGAGATTTCAAAGTCACCTTCATTTTTTTTTTAATGGAACTATATGATTTTTTTAATGTAAAATGATTTTTCTATTATTCTGCATATAAAAGTAGTAAGGTAGAAATATCGAAAAATCAATAGTTTACGAGATATTTAACATTTTATACCAACATGTGTCAGAATAAAATATAAAATATCTCGCAAATTATTGATTTTTCGGTACTTTTATCTTAATACTTTTGTATGTAAACTAACTAAAGAAATCATATTTAAAAAATTATATAATTCTACTAAAAAAAATGAAGTTGATCTTGAAATCTCCGAAACGTTCCACCTATAGAAAAATTATATTATACCTCTCTTGATGTGCTATACCACATCAATAAATATATTATTTCTAAAAATAACAGAGATATTCTAAGTCAACAGAATACTGTCCCATTCTGTGTAGGCTAAATTATATTAACAATCATCATTCCCGATACATTATAAATTTTATAAAGAGATACATAGCATGTGATCAACGTTATTTTATCTCAATGAAAAACTTCTGCAATGTCAAGATTATTCTTTCTTAATTCTCTAATGGCGAATTCGATTGGAAAAACTAGTACATATTAAAGCCGTTGTATATTGACTTAATTTGAGTATAAAAGTGAAATGCAAATATTTCGAATTATAAAATATATATTTTACCTAATACTACAATAAAATGTATTGAGTATTTTAGGATTTAATCGATTTCTATGTTTATATATAAATATATCTTAACGTTATTTGGTGTACGGTTTTAATATGCATCAGTGTACTAAGTGTGCCCAATCGAATTCGTTATAAGTAAAACCATAAATTTTTTAAATGTAAGTCCAATATCATCATTTTGCATAACAAAAATCTAATATCTAAAAGTACCAGGGAATGGAAGTAACTCGTTGCTTGTGACGAAGTTACAGTAATAAGTTACTTTTTTTTTTATAATTGTAACGATAACGTAGTTACATTGTTTTTAATAACGGTAATCAATTTTATAATTACTTTTATTGTTACTTTGCTTGCACACGATTGGATACAAGCCACTTATAACGTTTGAAATTAGAAAACCGCTAGGCACTCGTCTACTATCTGTGATTGTAATCATCGATTTAAAAAAAAATAACGAAAAGTTACTTTCTCAAGTAACGGTTGTAACGAGTTGAAATGACAAATAATTATTTCATTTTCAGTAGAAAGCATTACACAAGCATTTAGCCTTTCTTGCCCCATTGTAGATCGTAAATATGATTTTATCAATTTTAATTTACTGAAACTGAACTTCTTTTAGCAGATGCCAAAGTTATAGATAGAATGTTGTGTTTTGTGTGGTAAATGTTCGTAAAGTTCGCAATGACTTTATTTGAAAATATTTCTTCTAGATTATTTTTTATTATATAAAATATAAATAAAATATATAATATATATTATAAAATATAAAAAGAAATAAAAACTATAAATTATATATAACTTAATTATATATAAAACTATAAATTATAAAATATAAATAAAACTATTTTATTATATAAAATAATAATTATTTTCTTTTCTTGCGGATCTCTACTCGAGTCGATAGAATTTGTCAACCCTGAAAACAAGGCGAATTGAGTATCCTTGTTGGTTGAATAAAGATAAAAGGTCGGAAATGCAAGTCAGGTCAAAAAATTCGCAGGATAGAATTTCTCAGAATTTCGCAGAACAGAATGACTACCTTGTTCGATTTTCGTGTTGAAAAGTTTCCGCGATATACCTGAACCTCTATCTCACATTTTTTGTTTCGCGATTTTTCGCGTTCCAAGAAAGCCAAAGAATCTGCAGATTCTGAATATTGACAATAGAAGTGACCATATTTGAAAGTTTTACAGATTTTTATCAGATTTTTTTTTAACTACGTACAAGTTGATATTTAAAAGCTTTAAAATTATTAATTATGAGTCTAAAGTTAGAATTATAAATAAAAATTACAAATTTTTGCAGTTTTTCCTTTAAATTTATTCATTTCTGAAATATATATTTTTTTCTTATTAAAATAAAACCGCGTAATCGTTTATAGCCAGAGATTCTAAAGTCTCAAGAAATTATCTTTTTTTCTTTTCAAAGCTGCTAGATAAATAAACACTTAATTCAAATTAAATTGTTATAAATGACTTAATGAAAATATATGTGCCTTTCTAACAATATAAAGTTATGACATTCATTTTTAAAGGCGTGTAAAGAATTTTGTATATTTTTTATATAAGTCCCTAATTTGTAAAAATTTCTTCAAATTTTCTGATTACCTGTGCTATGTTGAATTATTTTGGAGGGGAAAGATTTTTACATAATTTGCGAATTTATAGAAGAAACATCAATCTTTAGACTCAAACCGTAATGTAATCTTGTACTTTTACTTCTCGAAACGGCAATATCTGTCTCTAAGAATGAAAGAGATTTCTACGAATCAACTAAAACATCTAATTATATTAAAAACATGTTTGATCTTTTCAAGATATTGTGTATATATGTGTTGTCATTACTATTAAAAATCGATTAAGACGGATTTTTATCTCAGTGAATTCTTAATATTAAATTAAGTGAATCATCTAAGACAGTAAGATTTATATATTTCTACTTCTGATGGAGCAATAAATAAAAAATTCTACACATTCAATTCATAGCATATACGTACAAGAGGTTAAAAGTTCAGGCATGTTCAGTTGTATTCGATACTTCATGTTTAATACTACATACATTTAACACTGACATACACTAACATTCACCGCAGGGCATTATGGATAAATTTATTTATGATAATTAATGTTCAAAATATATAGGAATCTCGATATGATCTCGAATTTATGAAGATTTTGTAATATAAAATAGTAGCGTTAATTTTATTACACTGAAGAGGACCTGATGTAAAAAGATCGAAACGTCTACATGTATGCAATTGTTAGTCTACAATAAACATATAAATATGATATAGTAACAACAAGCTCTTGCCTTTTTGACAATTTGAATTTCATTCGTTCGAACCTATTACAAATAAAAATGCATTATTAAAAGAAATACAAATAGGACGTGGCTATTCAATCTTTAATATTAGGATTGGATAGAATGATTTCTTCTTAATATATAACATGGGATCGTAAATCTTCCCGTGCGATACGTATACGTGTGTAAAGAATAAAATCAAAAAGAAAAAAAAAAAGAAAAAGAGTGAAACGTAATTTTTTGACGGCCTTTGATATTGTCAATAACTCGCGATACCTTTTTTTCCAAGCTCGTACTAGCTCCCTTTGATACTACGTTACTTCGTTAAATATCATACTTTGTCAGGAGAATATTTTTGTTACCATGTGAAACGATCGTTACTTGACAAGAAAAAAGAGAGAAAGAGAGAGAAAGAGAAAAAGATTGGTATGGTGAATCGACGAGTATTTTACGGGAGCGTCGGTCGATTAGCGAAAGGGATGCTTTCGGCATCAGATGAGAACTCGACTCTTTAATTCTCCGGAGCATTAAAATCGATCCCTCTCTCCCGCCGTGGAATTCCCTTTCCCTTTGCGAAAGAGGAACGGAGAAGACCGATAAGTAGTTTCTCTCCCATCCCCGTGACCTCCCTCAGTAATAATACTGTCCCTCTCGGTTTAAGTTTCCTTTTGAATAACCTGTAGGTCACCGCATAAAAAGGAAACTTGTTGCGTTTACTTTATGTGTGTATACGTATACCGAGAGTGTCTCTCTAACCCATACTTTCAGCCGTCAGCGATAGAATACCACGTGGATACGGCGTTTGTAGAAATGCGGTCGGTCGCGAGATAACTTTCGCAATGATAAACAGTTCTTGTTATATAGCCCGTAGTCACCGAAATTATCGATTCGAGCGTTTTGTACAGCACATTCGGGAAAAAAAAAAAAAAAAAATTATAGTAATTCGTTCGTTTATACATCTATATCTCCTCCCGTACATTCGTTTCTAATTGCTTACGTAATAACAGTAAAAAGATGAGCGCGCGGAGTATTGTGGGTCAAGGACAGCCTGTACAGTGCACGCGGACATAAATACATGCGCAGAGAGACGGAGGGAGAGAGTGCCGACGTACTTTCCGCTATCTATAACAGAGCTCGCAATAAAAACGGACTGTAACGGCGGCCGGTGAAACGAAAGCGAAACTCACGGTCGGATAATAGTCGTCGTTATTACCGGGGCTCGTGCGATCTAATTAAAATTACTTTGCGACCGTTCGCACGTTGTGTACGCGAGGAGAAAGGAGAGAGGGGGAGGGAGGGAGGGAGGGAGGGAAGAAGAGGAGACAGAGGACACGAGCCTCTGGTGGGAGGATGCGGTACGTAGTTAACTCGATAATTTGTGTTTTGGGCCGAGTGCCGATCGTTAAAGCATCTGGTCGAGAACTGTTTCGACGATGAATGGAATTGAGCCTGAACAGACCGAATCTCAATGTAGCTAGCTATCGTCGTGCACTTGTTGCAGTGCGTCGCCACCCCGAGCAGAAAGATAGGATCGACCCGCTTCTATAACTCCGGCTGGCTTTCTGATATACGACTATACAGGCGAGCGCATACATGGAAATGCACGTGTACATATGCGCAAGCTCAAACACAAATACACAGTACAACGCTCCGAGCATCCGTAATGGCTTTATCATAAGGGATGAAACGGGAGCTATTAAGTAACGCGAGATCTCCGATTGAGGGCGGCAAACAAAAGCTACGTACCGATTAATTTGATAATAACACCGGTGCCTAATTGAGCGGAGCGATTTAATTGACATCCACGTAATCGATCGACCGTTCGAAACTCAAGCTCTAATATGCCATAATAATGTAAATTATAACTATATCTTTATAACTCGATTACAATCGATCGAGGAATTAAGTTTATAAGTTAAAAAGGACGTCGGAATTTGCTTCAAAAATATGCTTTTTCAAGACTGTCTGTCGGGGCGTTGTTACGTTTTTCGTTGCGAAATTATTTATTTACAATAGTGTCTAATTTTAAGAATGACAATTAAAAAATAAAAAACGTATACTTTCACCTTATTTTTGTATCATCTATTTAACTTATTTAAAAAGCTAACAATACTTAGAACAGAATTTTATATTTTATATTTTTTTAATTTTGACAAGTTTTATAAAAAATGTTGTCTATATCTTATAGGTATCTTATAGGTCTTCGAAGCCAAGCTAAAGAGATTTGATCAGTTTTGAAAATATCGGAAAATATTAAAAGCTAATTTATCTCTAAATTATTAAATATATCATCGAGAGCAGTTTTAGTGCTCATGTCACTAAATTATTACATGATAAACGGTTTCAAAGATACGTCTTGTCCAAGCAGAAGAAGAAATCATCATGACATCAAAATGATATTAAAAATACTTTAAAATGATTATTATAAGTCATTTTTCAATTATTTACGATTAATTTTTTAGTTATTTCAATATTACCGTGATTCTGCTTGTGTAGGTAGAGAAACTGATTTAGTTAAATCGATTAATTTTTTGTTTGAATCTGAGCAAACAAATCCTTGGTTAATTCAAGATAATTTAATTGAAGCAAAGCATTTGGTTACAGTAATATTTTATTTCTTTCTGATAAACAAGTTTATTAGATGTCAAAGTTTACCTGAAATAAGTAAAATGTTTCGCTTCAACTAAATATATTATTTTATTGCAATACCAAGACCGATATTTTCAGATCTTATATTCAAAACCGTCTTAAGTGTAGCCTAAGAAATCATAAATCAATCAGAGAAATCATAAATCACTGTATTAAAACATTCTTTAAAGACATGACTTGAAATAACAACGGATTATATCAATAACGTCCCAAAAATATTTGTTTGCCCATATCCAAGCAAGAGATTAATATTCAACTAAGTGAAATGAACCGTATCTACATATACATTATTGTAAGTTGATTGCAAGTACTGAAAATCTACAGTTCTCATTACATATGCTGTAATGTATTGACAAATAGTAATAATAAACGAACACGGCATAAATGATGCTATCTCAGTCCGCAATAAATTTGACATATGTTTTTTCAATACGTACCCTTTTTTTATCAAAATTTGTCCAATCTCTCATCCTCAGTCACTTCTAAAGGTAGACTTTTAAGGCTCGTCATTTTGTCTCGTCAAATTATGTCATATTACTCTTGTGTCATAAAACACAATGGCATTAGGACATCATAATCTCAATCGAAAGCTCAGGTATCACTTTTTCCGAACGATGTATTCAACAGTATGTTAGAGAGCTATAAAGTGGAATGTTGATTTCATCGGATTTATACAGTCTCTTGCAGTCGCTCGTTCGTCAAATTTATTCCACGTGGCGTGTTATTGAGCGCCGGTTATACGCCGCTTAAATCGTACTTCCGGGGCGCGAAAATACACATTCCGCGCAACGACGAACATTCTATTGCGAGTTTCGCTACCGATGATGTAACAATTTTTAACGCCTATCGGTCTAAGAGATCTTATAACTATTCAATGTACCTACCTCTTTCGGAATGTTTGTAGAATGTTGTGCGTATCGAAATACATATATTAGGTGTTGGAATTAATTCGTAGCGTTTTTTAATGAAAGAATGTTATTTATTTCACATGAGCATTAAAAAATACATTAATGAAAGTACTTCCCATCACTTGTAAAACGCTACGAATTAATTCCAACACCTAATATATTTAAACATAATAATCGCAAATCGTAGCGTAAACGTTTATAATTTCTTATTCATTTTATCACAGACAGATATTGATCATCTTTTGGGACAAATTGAGAAATTTGTGGTTTACAATGACCAAATGACAACTTACATGGTCGATCTTTAACGCTTGTACCTTAATTTTCTACCTTTATTAAAAATAACTTTTCATTGTGGAACTCAAAAGAGTAATAATGTGTTTAGTCTTGGTAATCTTAACATAAATATTATCAAATCTTGCAGAGTACAGGTGTTAAAATATCGAGAAAAACATTAATAAATACAATTAAAAAAAAAAAAATTATTAAAAATGAAAATTACATTTAGAAAATTGAAAAATTAAGATCATTCTAAATATATAGAAAAAAAAATATTTATTAGAATAAAATAAATATTAAAAAATAAATATTAATAATAAAATATTTTAATATAATATTATTCTTTCCATCAACATCTATAAGGCGAGTGGATCCAAAAAAAGTCTTAAATCAGATAATAAATATTTACAAAGATAATAATATTTTAATAGTTATAATTAATATTTTAATAATTCTTACAAATCTTTTGTAATATTTTTTCGATAGAATGAAACAGCAAGTGAAAGAAACCAAAGTGTTCAAATTAAAAATACTTGACGAAAGATATGAAAATAAACGAAATTCCTAATCGCACGAGTTTAAAGTCGATATTCCTAATCGGATCTTATATTTAAGACCTCAAATACAGTCTTAAGATACGATGAATTAATCAGAGAGCCGTAATAGCATGTTAAGATATTATTTAATACAACCTTAAAATAAAAACGGAATATGAATATCGGTCTTAGGTATGATTTGAAAAAAGTTGACCGATGTTTGTCGTACTTGGTATACAGCTCGACCAGTTGGGTCGAGCTGTACCACACCGAGATGAGCCGTCCCACGCGGAACTATGTATTTACACCAGGGTAGATTGTCTTTTCTCTCGCTCTCTCGCAAAAGCCGTCGGCTCTCCCTCGCTTCCCTTCCTATACCTTCGCTCTCAGCCCTGATATCTAGTACATAGGATGGCAGAGTCCCTCACTCTCTCTCTCTCTCTCTCTCTCCATCTCGCCTTCATTTGCCGTTCTTCCTTCTTCCTCCTTCCTCTCTGCCTCCTTTCCACCTCGTAGGGTGTGTAGGGTGGCGAAGAACATGCTGTGGGAGCGCGGTGCGAAGAGAGAATCCGCGGCGTAGAGAGAGCGACGGAGAAAAAGGAAGATCAGTACCGAAAATGGAAGAGAGACGGGAGACAGGAAAACCGATGGATAAGAGGCAACGGGGAGATGTGGGGGGTTAGGAGACAGCTGCAGGCCATGCGAGGGTCCGTCGACCAGGCCTGGCCGTTTACCGCGGAATACACCGCGCGCGTCGAAGAGAACGCGGTAGCAGGAACAGAAAGAGACGGAGGCGCGAGGAAACGCGAGGGTGATGAAGAGAAAGAGGGAGAGGAGAGAGAGAGAGAGAGAGAGAGAGAGAGAGAGAGAGAGAGAGAGGGAGAGAAAGAGAGATCGGAATAGAAACAGGGACGAAGAAAATACGGGGAAGCGAAGGAAGCGAGAGGAAGAAGATGAAACGATGGCGAGAGAGAAAGCGAGACGACCTACTTCGGCGTGGTCCGCGACTCCGCTCATCCACGGTTCGTTCCCCCGCACCCCTCTTCGTCATTCCCTCAACCGACCCTCGACGCGTATACCGTTGCGCCCTCCTCCTCTTCCTTCTGCCCCGACTGTCCCTTCTTCCCCGCCGACCCTTTCTCCTGCCTCTTCACGACCCTCGAGGCTGTGACTGCCTCCTCCCCCTCCTCTTCATCCGCCCGTTTCCTCATCCCTCTTACCTACCCTACGATGCCTCCGCCGCCACCCGACAACGGACCCGAACCCTTGGCGCCCCTTTGCTCTTAGCCGCGGATGCGAAAGCCGCGCAGCGTTGTAGGTATATGGAGGGATGCGAAGGAGGTTCTAACCAAGCAAGCTTCTCTCGGCAACGAGCCACAAGCAAGTTGCCGTAACTCGCGCTCTGGTAAATTTCCACGGAGACCCTGCTGTTTCTCGACATACCTGATCCTCTCTCCTTATCTCTCTCTCTCTCTTTCTCTCTCTTTCTCTCTCTTTCTCTCTCTCTCTCTCCTCTCTCTCTCTCTCCTCTCTCTCTCTCTCCTCTCTCTCTCTCTCTCTCTTTCTCTCTCTTTCTCTCTCTCTCTCTTTCTCTCTCTTTCTCTCTCTTTCTCTCTCTTTCTCTCTCTCTCTCTTTCTCTCTCTCTCTCTTTCTCTCTCTTTCTCTCTCTTTCTCTCTCTTTCTCTCTCTCTCTCTTTCTCTCTCTTTCTCTCTCTTTCTCTCTCTTTCTCTCTCTCTCTCTTTCTCTCTCTCTCTCTCTCCTCTCTCTCTCTCTCTTTCTCTCTCTCTCTCTCCTCTCTCTCTCTCTCCTCTCTCTCTCTCTCCTCTCTCTCTCTCTCTTTCTCTCTCTTTCTCTCTCTCTCTCTCCTCTCTCTCTCTCTCCTCTCTCTCTCTCTCTTTCTCTCTCTTTCTCTCTCTTTCTCTCTCTTTCTCTCTCTTTCTCTCTCTTTCTCTCTCTTTCTCTCTCTCTCTCTCTTTCTCTCTCTCTCTCTCTTTCTCTCTCTCTCTCTCTTTCTCTGCAGTCTTTCTTTCGCTTTGCCTTCTCCGCGGTAAGAGCCACCGCGACGGAACTTATATATATATATATATATATATATATATATACCATACTTATTATAGTGTTGGTCCATCTCTGTGACATTGTCGTGCACTTGCACTGTGTATGTGGCTCTCTTTCTTTTGTCATGTTCTCGATTTTCTTCGTCATTCCTGCATTTTTCTACTATCTCCGTTTGTTCCTCTGCCTTTTTTCAGGTAGACTAGAAAGTATGGGATTTCTTCCCGCTCACTATTCGCGAGCTCTCCGTTCGTTGCGAATCGTGTCCGCTTACGTGTCCGGGGAGCCGAATGACAGAGTACGTGCGACGATGTGTCAACGAGAACGAGGTACGTGGGATAGAAAGGGAAGAGGCTATATCGATTTTCTTTTTTATCGGTTGGAAATTTCGAAATCGCACGCCGAAGGGCTCTCGCTCGATTAAGGACGGTCGGCGAGAGACCGAGAGAGAGGGATGAAATGGCCGGGTAATAGAGAGAAGGGTATATCGCGTCAGAGGGCCTACTAGCTCGATTAGGACGCGAATAACGGCGAGGGCGAGGCACTATCGGACGGCCGGATAGGTTGATAGACCAAGGGCGAAGGAGGAACATGTCCACCCCCGCGGCGTAGGGTTGATCGATCGCGTGCAACATCGGCTAGATTGTGATTCTTGCAAAAAATAATGAAGCCTCTCGCGCGAAACACCGTTGTAACGCGACTTTAATCCTTTGATCGTCCGGGCCTAACGATTAACGGACGGCTTCATTCGATAGAACGTAATTGTCCTCCGATATATAGCAAGATATTTCCCTCTCTACAGTTATGTCATAATTAGGATATATTATTTGTATAACGAAGATTATAGTATCGTGACAAGTCTTATCTTTAAGTTGGAATAAATTTCGACGACCTTTGTACAACGCGTAGCATTTTAACTGTGGCCATCTAATTGTTGAATATATATTTTCGAGAAAGAATATAATTTCTAATATAATTTTTTCAAATAAATTGATTATATTAAAAATGCATATAAAGAGCCGACACAAGATTTTTATGTGTAAATAAAATTTGTTAGAAAGTTAATATAAAAGAAATAATAAACGTTCCAATATGTTTAATCTTTTTTGTCTTCTTCAATACTATTTTAGTGGTTTTAAATTAAATAAAGATAAAGTTACAAATGCTTTAAACGTATTTAATAATCTGTATGAAGCGATGTAGTAAATACATTACCTAGAGCATATCGGTGATAATTCGAGATTGATGTTCGAGATTTTTGATGATCTCAAAATTTGATACGAGCTTGTGACAATTAGAAAGTTGTCAAAGTATGCATACAGTGTGATAAAGATTCTGAATTCTTATTTAACATTTATAATTTTATTCAAAGTATATACATATTAGGTGTTGGAATTAATTCGTAGCGTTTTTAATGAAAGAATGTTATTTATTTCACATGAGCATTAAAAAATACATTAATGAAAGTACTTCCCATCACTTGTAAAACGCTACGAATTAATTCCAACACCTAATATATACACAGAGTGTCCCATCTAGCTCGAGCATATAAAATATCTCGTGTGGTTTTTATGATTTAGAATTTAGGAAAAAATGTTTCAAGTGAAAATGGAATGATTTCAAGGGGGACGTATTTTGGTTATGTTGTCTTTCTTTTAGATTGAGACTTTCTTTAAAAAAATATGAGGATCATCTTCGTTTTTTTAAGTAGAATTGTATAATTTTTTTTCACACAATATGATTCTTCTAGTTATTCTGCATATAAAAGTATTAAGGTAATGATATAAAAAAACCAATAATTTATGAGATATTTTGTATTTTGTTGTGACATATATTGAAATAAAATGTTAAATTTCTCATAAACTATTAATTTTTTATATATTTAATATTTTAATAAATTATTTATTTTCTTATCGTACCTTATATCGACTTTTATAAACAGAATAATTAGAAAAATTATACTATAATATATTAAAAAATTCATATAATTTTATTTTAAAAAATGGAAGTGATCTTTTATCTCTTCAGCTATCTAGAAAAAAACGTATTCAAGATATGTTGCTTTTGAAACCATTTTACTTGTATCTGACATTTTTCGGAATCCTTTGTACTTTTGGAGATATTTCAATATGAAAGTTAAAATAGGATGTGTATTTGTTCTTCATCTGTTAATTTAATGTACTAAAGTAAGTGATAGAAAAAAATATTATAGTTTACGAGATATTTTATATCTTGTACGAGCATATATTAACATAAAATGTTAAATAATTCGTAAACTATTAATTTTTTAATAATCGTATCTTACTTTTATGAAGAATAATGAAATGAATCAATTGATGGAAAGAAAACATATAGTTGCTGAAAAAAATATGCAAAATGTATAATTTTTTAAATAAGCGATTCTGTATTTTCTTTTTACCAATTGATTCATCTCATTATTCTATTCATATAAAAATATTAAGTTACGATTATCAAAAAAATTAATAGTTTACGAGTTATTTAATATTTTATGTCAACATATGCCACAATAAAGTATAAAATATCTCATAAATTATTGATTTTTTGATGTCATTAATACTTTTATATGCAGAATAATTAGAGGAATCATAATGTGTAAAAAAAATCATACAATTTCATTTAAAAAAAAATAGAGGTACCTTCATATCTTTTTGACACCATCACTTGAAAGAAATACAATATGACTAAAATACGTTTCCCTTGAAATCGTTCCACTTTCATCTGAAACATTGTTTCCTATCATAAAAACCAAGCGAGATATTTCAGATGCTCGAGTTAGATGGGACGCCTTGTATATATACATAGTTTATTTTTAATTTTTTAAATAAAATTCTTAAATAAAAAGAATATGAAATTCTTGAGTGCATATTTCTCGTAGAAGTCATCGAAACGAGTTTAATAAGCTGAAATGTATAATTTAAGTTTATTTAAATTTGAATTAACGAAAAAAAGCATTATTTATATAAATATTTCAATTTTTTAAGTCTATATACATTTTCTTATTTCTAATAAAAAATAATTTTAAATAAAAAAAAGAATTTCGTTCCCTTTTTACGTATAAAATTAGTTGCTTTGCGTGTAAACTTGTTAACTTTATTATCTGATATTATCATTTGAGACAGTTTGTATATTAATTGAAACACGTATCTATGCATTAAATCGAATCCCAGATTAGTTAATAACACAATAACTGTTTGCACGTGTTTCGATAAATGCAACGCATGAACAAACGTACTCTGCGCAAGATGAGAGACACTGAGATACACATTCATGAGTCACTCCATTCACGAAATGTGAATTCTCGCTTTGCAAACTTTAGGGGTCAACGGGTTGAGGATGGTTAGCCACTTCTATCGCGCAGGTTTGCAAACGTTCCGTTATATCGAGCTATATTCGATATATCATCCGTGAGTCTTTCCGAGTTACAGTAACAGCCGGTGCTCTCCTGACGGGTATTAATCCCGGTATTATTCGAAGAAGTTCCGGGAAAGACAAGGTCGAAGTTTCGCGGGATTTCCTATCAACGCGCCAACAACTCGAGAGAAGAAGAGAAAGAATGGAGAAAGGAGAAGAAAGGGAGAGGCAGAGAGAGACAGAGAGAGAGAGAGAGAGAGAGAGAGAGAGAGAGAGAGAGAGAGAGAGAGAGAAATAATTCGCAGGAGGAGAGAGAATCGAGGTTTATCACTAGAGATCTTTCACGGTTGCAAGGACGGCGCAGGGCGACATGGTGGGGGTAATCGTCGTTCTGGAGCCGAGGGGGTCGGTGAACGGGGGGAGGTAGAGAAGTAAGAGTAGCAGGAGGTATCATTCACTTTGCGGGAGTCGTGCGCTCCCCCTTCGCCGCTCGTAATAATTTTCTTTTTTATGAATGAACTTAACTCTCCTCTTCTGTCTAACTCTATCTCCTTTCTTGTTCTCTCCTATCTTATCGCTTCTATCTAAGCTGCTTCTCCTTCCGTCGCACTTGGCGTACCGTTCCCGCACAGGTTTGAGCTTAACCGAGCTGAACGTGACACTGACATTCGTCTTCGTCGAAGCTTCCGCAGACGACAAACAGCCGGTGATGACAGATACGCGCTTTTTTTTTTTTTTAATGGATCGTACGATGTGCGTTTCATTGATCTTTGACAAATGGATAAATTCGACAAATTGATATTCTCTAAATCCGAATCAGTGAATATCAATGATTATCACTTCTAACCACTGGGAATATTTAGAAGTTCAAATTCAATTAAAAGAGAAGTTTGAATATACTATAATATCGATATTCACATTCAGTTCCAATACAACATACAATGAATTTATACATTAAAGCAAGATAGCTAAGTTAGGAATTCTACGTTTCATTGATTTTTGAATTGAATTTCATTGTGAATTTCACTGATTATGTGTATTAGTAACATACTTGGGATTCAGATTCAGAGAATACACATAGTGAGGCTAATAATTTTCTATTTTCTCATCTATAATGCACTGAGAGAAAAATGTTTGATATTTGTAACTATAATTATATATTACTATAATTATGATTACTGCTGTATAATAAAAACAGCAACTATGTTATTCAAATGACTATAATTTTGCATTTATATTTTGAGACAATCATAAAGAAATCATAAAAAATATGCTTATATATATTTGTTGTTAGAAATACACATAGTTACTGTTATTATTATAGCAGTAATCATAATTATAGTAATCTACAATATAATTATACAATATAGTTATATACAATATAGTTATGAATATCAAACATTTTTCTCTTCGCGTGTAAAAAAAAATCAAGATTACTAAGAAGACTGAGAAAGGAGATTACAACTTTATTTTTAAACATTACAGTACAACACAGTACAGTAACAATAATTTATTTTTAAATAAAATTGAGATAACGATGCTTATATCTCTCAGAACCGTTATTACTGAAAATCGAAATGCATATACATGTATCTTCCTTTTGCCTTATATAATGGACTTTTTCGAGAATTTCAAGGATTCTTATCGGATCGGTAATGACATATCATTAACAAATTACCCATTTAATCGTTACCTTAAACTCCTCCGATTAATAATAACATTATCATCATTAAGGGCGGACGCTTCGTACTTTTGGCAAAAACCGAACAGAACAGAGTAGAACGAAGTGAACGAGGCATCGGCCGTCGGCGACGATGAGACGCCATGGCCAGGGCAAAAGAGCAGGAGAGTCGTTTATCGATATTATCGTGCGGCCGGCGGCAGCGGCAGCGCACCGTCGCCTCGAAGGAACGATAGCGAGCGACCGTTAACTCAGGCCGCGACGCGACGCGACGCGACGGCACACATGTCGCGCAAATAGCCTGGCGTGGCCGTGTGTATATGCACACGCACGCGCATACACGCACACACGCTCACGCGTCGCGTACTCTTGCACGTACATCGTACACACGTGAGTCGAGACGCGTTTTCGCGCTCACGCTCGCGTGTGTACATCCTTCCGCGAAAGGCAGGCGAACCGGACGACGACGACGACGATAACGACGGCGATGACGATGAAGATGAGCGAGACCCGACACCGCTTCGCTTCTTCGTTTCATCGTGTACACTTCGAGGGAAGCAGGTGAAAATTAATTGTACGGGTTTTATCCGACTCGCGTTCTACGGGAGAGTCACGGAACGCGCGGACCCGCGTCTACCCGCGACAGCGGCGCGTGCAAAGTGTACGTGTATGTGTATTTGTGCGTGTATGAGTGTATGTGTGTATGTATGGTATGTGTGTGTGTGTGTGTGCGTGTGCGCCTTCGTCGTCCTATAACACCAGGACGCCATCGATTTTCCTCTCGGCGTCGTCGTCGCCTTGTTGCCCATCGCCCTCATCACATCCCCCCTCATCCCCCCTTCCGCCCATCGACTCTCCTCCCCGCCGTCGCGAACGCTTCCTCGTGCCTCTCGCGACGCAATGTTGTCGATTCGTTAATCGTAGATCGAAACCGAGCTACGCCGACGGCCAACGCTCCTTATCCGCGAAATCATATTTTTGTTACGCCGCCGCGCTCTTAGCAACACCATAACCGCCGGCGCGTATTTCACGCCCGGAACTGGGGTCAGCTGCTCTCCACGATATACGCGGACTGAGAGAAGATACGAGCGGCCGTCGCTAAAAAGAGAAAATTCTTTCATTTATATACCGAATTAATTTCGACGATACCACGAGTCGAGCCCAGTCACTGTTACAGCCAATCAAGATGTTATTCACTAAATGTCATCACTTGATAAATGTTATCAAGTATATTAATTCCATCTATCTTTTTCCCGGAACACCTTATTGTTTCTCGAATGTCTTATTACATTGTTATTTCGCGGGAGAAATCATCGATCTCGTGTACATCCACAATTTGGTTCGAAAGTTATCTGTGTTCCAATAGTATTCAACTGATGCTTTAATGAGATTTAATTAATTATAATTTCGCTTGGCATTACAATTCTGTTAGCTTTAGTGAAGTCCAAATCGAGAGAGATCGAATATAAGATTATTTGTGATAATTTCTTATCTCATTCGTTTACCTCTTGTTTATCTCAAACTATAAGCTCGTGAGAATTTTCACTGTTTTTCTGTCGCTAACTTACAGACTCCAAATTTTTATGTTACATATTTATATACATATTATAAGGTACTATCTGTTATTGTGTCTGCTTTTATTAATGTCTAATTCATCTTTGAAATAAGCCATAAGCAAAAGTAAACAAGAAAAATACTTGTTAATTAAGTTAAATTATTAATATATATGACACAAAGTATGTTTAGTTTCTTAATTATTAAAGTATAGTAAATATTTTTCCGAAAAATACAAGAAATTTATATGAGTCCAGTAATACTGCAAGATTTTAAACTTATCCATGTTATAAGAACATTGCGTTATGAATGTACATTGAAATGATGATTACAATTAAAGTAATGATTTATGCAGTATTAACTCAAACAATTAGCTAACATTTATTATCTATTTTAATAACTATATGTTAAAATGAGTTAAATGTGAATAGGCACACAAATTGGAGGCACATTAATAAAGCTATCGTTCCTAATAGAGACAAAAATTTGTCTTATTTGTGATTTATTTTTATCAACAACATTTAAAATATTAACATACATACTATTTTAAAACAAAGAAAGAATTTATTCTTAAACATAATAAAATATCATCGTTATAATACTAACAAAAAAACAATCTCGAGCATAGCTGAAAAAGACGTACGCAGCCGTGCTCATGCTTGTCATCATCGCGATACGCTTTCATCCGAGATTTTAGCAAAGTTGGAGCTCTGAAATCCTAAACGTGCGCGGGGACAGCGATAATTATCGAGAGTAGGACGCCTCTCTCTTTCTCTCTCTTTCTCTTTCTTTCGCTCTCGCTGTCTTTCTCTGCGCTACGGTCGCGCGGTGAAAAACGAGCCGGTATACGTGACGAAATGCGGTCGGTCCTCGCGCGTGTATCGCCGACGAGGCCGCGGGATATCGGGGCGCGTACAGGTACACACTTGTCGCTTATTCGCGTTCGTGCGAGCGCGACGGTTACTCGCGGTAAATTTACCCGCGAATTATCGCGAGAGCGAGTCTCCTTACCGTGTCTCTCCTCTCCTCTCCTCTCCTCTCCTCGCCCCGCCTCGCCAAACCTCGCCTCGCCTTGCCATGCCTTGCCTCGCCTCGCTTCACCCCGCTTCACCCCGCTTCGTCTCGCTTTGCCACGCCTCGCTTCGCGTCGCCTCTTCTCTTGCCATACCGCACTCGTTGTAACTCCGGTCTCCGCGTCGAATGCTTGATACCGTAGGTATCCGGATTTTAGGCCGCGCACTCGTAAATCCGGCTCTCCCTTGAGGATTGCCGGCGGAGGCGGCGGGAAGGATTTAAGGTTTTGCTGCATCCGACATCCTCTGACCCTCTCTCTCTCTCTCTCTCTCTTTCTCGCGCTTTCATATTTCGCACAAAAGGGAATGCCGGGAAACCTCAGTAAATGTTACAAATATTACGGAATTTTCTTATTATGTAAAAGCACAAGAGTGGTTCGTTTTGTACTGGATGGATACGCATTTCTCGTTCTTTCTTTACAACATGTGATTCGCGAAACCACTTCGACAGACTTGAAAAAATATTATTTAGATTTGACATTCGATTGATCCACCTATCTAAATATTATGTAAATGTGATCGGGGATATATCCGGTGTCAGAGGCTTGAATTATTTTCTGCTTAAACGATTAATAAATATTGTTAATGACAAAAAGGGATACAATGTAGAAAGTCGGAAAAAATCTTTTCAAAAATTTTTCTCCAAGAATCCTTTCTTTTCAACATTTCCACTGTTGGAATATTTGCCCCACCACGTATGATAACCCCACGGTTTCTAGGTCTATGGGGTAGGGTAAATTCACTCAGGGATACTCTCATTCGTCGAAAACTGAACGTCCTCTCGTTACGCGTGACATCGTTGTCGATGGGTCAAATGACAGAGAAGTAGAAAAGAGACGCGCGAAGGGCACAGGAAGCTGGAAGGGAATATCGCGGACAATTCGCTGAGGATGATAGGGTAGGCGAGGAGGGATGAACCATCGTCGCCGGCGTTACGACAGAAGATATGGAGGGGGGAGATGCGCGCAAAATAATACATCCTGACGGGTACCGCGCAGGTGGTGGGGCAGTCCGACTGACCAGTCGAAGTCGACCTCAGCGACGGCAACGGAGTTGGCAGTCAGTTCTATTGTAGTCGTCGCACTCGACACGAGTATTCAGGTGACACGGCACAAAGTAAGCCTTTAGAGAGCTTTTAGAGAACTTTTAGAGAGAATTTGGAGTTTGTGACCACCTCGCAGAACAAAAAATCAGACGCAACGCGAAACACACGCCGCATCTCATTAATCGCAATTCGTGATTCGCGATTGCGTGGTCTATGCACTTGGTCGAAAAAATCGTATCATTGGACGAGAAACATTTCAATAAAAATTGATTTTGGACTCTTAGAGCCAGTGCGCGATTTTCTGTGCCGGATCTTCCGTGTGCGCCTATCGCCGTTTCCACTCGATTCCATCTATCTCGCTCACGCTCCGACTACCACCCCAACGCTATTCCTCGTGGTACAGCAATAATATTTCCCGCGCGTACTTCGGATTGGCTGTTGCAGTCGCAAGTTCGGAGGAGAGCGGTGAGGTATATCGGGGAGTATCAACACGCTCCGTTTTACTCGCGCTAGCGCCGTCAAGGAGAGAGGAGCAGAGGGAGAGCGGTACGTGAAGCGGCAAGGTAGAGCAACGGCAGCAGCAGTCCCTTGCTTCGACGGAGGGCAGCAGTGTGTAGGAGGGGGAAGAAGCAAGAGAGAGAGACAGAGAGAAAGAGGAGGTGGTGGTTGTAGCCGCCCGACCGACCGACCGACCGAGTTTGTTTCATTCATCAACGATCCTGGGCCGAGCACAAGCTCGAGAGGTACGATGCCCCGAATTGAATCTCGTCAGGTAGGCAAGCGACCGTGGAGGGCTCTCACGCCCCAAGAAAAAATAAATGCAATCAATAGGGTTCACAATGGTGAATCAAAAGCGGCGGGGGGAAGC
>NW_011627005.1:1032674-1048310 GCF_000204515.1 Acromyrmex echinatior | reverse complement strand
ATTACGCGTTAGATACATTGAGATAAAAGGTCCGGTAATAGTTATTAAATTTTGTTGATTGGCGCAATATTTAGTATTACCTAACATAATAATAATAAACTGATTGATAATAATAATTACTATGCATTTAGAAAAGTAAAATCGTTTAGTTGTTCCAATTTGATACTTAAAACCAAATTATTCATTATTAATATTAATGAATATTTAATTATCTGTAATTATTTGTAAATATGTAATTATTGTCAAAATGAAAAAAGATTTACTGATTAATTTTATAATAGATTATTTGGTGCAACTAAGCGCCTAAACATAGTCAGGACTGCCGGTCGTTTCTAGCGTATAAAATTTAGTCGAGCTTTCTGTATAATCAAGTCTATATGACCGAAGCTCAGATATAATTATATAGAAAACAAATGAGATAAATGTCATCTATATAATTGCCAACAGTCTTTTTCTGAGTGTAGTTACCAAATTGTTAACAATAACTTTAATAATTGTTGTTAAATCATACAGTAATTATGACCAAACGACTTGATAACAATCATTAAATCAAATAAATATTCGAATTTTTTATAATAGATTAATTTAGTAATATTTGCCATATTATTCAGTATTTATTACTGTGTAATTTAACTGTACTTTATTTATTAATTCGTTTGGTTATATTTATCATACGATTTAGTAATAATCAACTAGCTTTATGATCAATTTCCAAATCTTGATTAAACTATTTAGTAATAGCTATCAAATTTTTGATTTTATATGTATATTAATTGAACATAACATGTGAAACCGTTTCACCAAAGTGTTTAGTAATTATCATCTAGGTTAGATTACATTGTAATTAATTTTAAGTTTTTCAGTATTGCCTTGTCCACAATTTTGCTTTAAAAGGATATAACGATATATCAGTCTTATGTCCACAGAACTTATGCTCTTAGGCCGTAAAAATTTTGTTCAATTCGCTTAAGTCTAACGGTTAAAGCCTAAAGACTGCGCAAAAACAGTTTAAAGACAGAAATTATTGTCACTTAATCTCTTTCAACTTATACCATAAGACTTCTTAAAGCAAGGTTGTGGACCGAGACTATGTTTAAATTTTTAGTACTTTCATTTTTTTTGTGTTTTTGAAAATATGTTTGACAAATCGCATAGCGAACGCGATGCTCATGAAAGTCCTTTTTTTCCTATTTTTTCTACCTCTTAAGATAATGTTACATTTAGGTTTACGTTTAGGAATTAATTATTTCTGAAATAAGAATTATCAAATATTTCAAATATTTCAAATTAATATCATCATTTATTAATTGTTTATATAAAAAAATTATTTGAATTGCGCGCGACGATATCATTGAAAAAGGAAATATACAAAAAAGAAAATCTCAAGTCGTTCTTGTCCAGATTTGTTTACTTACCATAATGAAAGCTTTGGCTAGTGGCTGATACACGATGTTATCACTGATGAATTGTACACATCCATGCCATGTATATAATTCCGGATACGGCAGCGTACTTCGTTTGATACTTGTAGATACAAATTTCTACGGAAAGTAGAAAAAGATTCATTGTAACAGCGTTTCTCGTCGCGCGGCGTATATTTTTTACGATCCTCTTTTATATTATTAAGTATCCTTATGTTAATAATTGAAATTACATTAATATTGAAATAACAGAAAAAAATTCTTGTATTTTAATGATAATTGATTATGATTAGTGTACATATTTTAATTCTGATCTTTTAATTTTTGTAAAAATTAGTCTTATCTTATTAGTTTGTAAAAATTAGTTTTATCTTTGTACAAAACCCAAATGTAAAAAAAGTAAAAAAAAGTATAAATAAATATAAAAATCCATAAAGTTTGTCTGCATTTTTTAATTCCTTAGAAAAGTAATCCTTATTATATTTTTAAGAATATTTTTAATCAAATTATCGTGCGAAATCTTATATATTATCAAGATAAAAAATTCCGTTATTGTCGATCTCTATATCGTCTGTAATAATTTATGTATATATCCTGATCCTTAATGTATATTATGTATTTGATACAAGTATATTTACGAATTTCTTGATTGCTTCTAGTTTTCACTAATTATAAGAATTATATAATACATAAAATTTTGCTATGAATGTCGATACGAATTATTATTAATCTAAATGATTCTTAATAACATTTAGAACAATTTTTTTTTAATGTTACATGATTTCACATATTTTAACTATGCAATAGCCTAATCAGCTGATCTTATGATCAGCTGATATTACAAACAGCTGATTTTGCAATCAGCTGATTTTACGTTTCACTACGCATATTTGTAGTAATCTTTTACACAAACCTTTTTCGCAAATTGCAAATATAAAAAGTTAAATTCTATTACAGAATTTTACGAATTTAAATATAAAATACGTTACTTTTATAAGATAAGTCTTTAACGAATATAATGTACCTTTTTTCTTTACCCGATTTATTATACTTCCAGTGATTTGGAAAAAAGAAAATAATTTTGTTGAATGTAAAGTTTTCTTAATTAGGAGAAAATAGAAGACTCTTTTTCTTTATACTGATATTTATTACACTAATTTGCAGCAAGAATTCGTGATTATCAGGATCATAGCTTTTTCGAGATCGAATTTTACTTACTTGTACACGACATTCATTTTCGCAGGCTAACAACAACGGTCGGCGATTCGCGTACTTCGCATGGAACTGCCGTCGAAAATTTTCTGCGTACCATAGTAGCAGTCGCTCCTTGTCATTGACGCAGTGGTAGGTATTCGGAAGTGATTGTACGTAGAGGTCCTCCGTCATTATGGAGACATCCGGCCAACACAATTTGATCAGGCACAATTCGCGTTGCAGTTGCTGCAGGATCTCCACGACAGTACTAGTGGATTTCTCTATGTCGTGCTCATCCTCCGGACGTTTATCCAGCGACGACGGATGTAGATCGTCGAAATCGAATTGCTTCTCAATCACGAGATTTGTCACGATGTCATTCATTGCGACGGCAATCTCTAATTATCCGATGTAGACTGTAAAAACATGCGTTTAAACCGATTGACCGCGAATGTTTATTAGCGTGATTATGAAACCACGATTTAAATTCACATCGATATGCAAACAAGCCGTGGTCACTATGACAACGTGATACGGCAAGTGTATCATACCTCGGTTAAAGTACCGTACATAGATGACAGCATCAAATGGAATACAGAAAATAAGAATATTTAATATTATTATTCGAAAACTTATATATACAAAATATATGCTTATTTAATGGTAATTATATCCGTATTTATTAGCGAAGATATTTGCGGAAAGTTGTCTTTATTTTTTAAGGATACTTAGGTATTTTGAAAACAATAAAAGAAAAATAAAATTTTGTAATTAATTAAAAATCTTGTCATGAGAAGAGTGAAAAATCTTTTATTTCAATAATTATTTTACAATAATGAAAAGTCTCGATGTTATATTTTTTTGAATGAGAAATGTATTACCTTAAAGGGATCCTAAAGCAAAGCTCGAACGAATTACTAGATGGCGCGCCATACATCATATGTCTTTTTATATTACCACAGCATTATCTCACGCATACTATGACACACGCACGTGTCAATTTTCGTATAAGCACTAACGAGATACTGTTAAAAATCGACATCCTTACGGGAGTTCGTATCCGTGTGAATAAAGTGATTAAGAATTAAAAATGGATAATATTACTAATTTTATGATTTATTAATTTAATAGACGTAATTATGCATTTATAACTCAATTAATACTCGATTTTCCTTAAAATTGTGATTTCAGTATTATCGTCAAAGTTTGATTATCAACAGAGATGATGTAAAGAAGAAATCGTCTTATGTACTGAAGCTAAACGTGTGAAATCAATAGTTGAATTTCACCCGGCAAAGTAGTTAGACATCCTTGCCGAGCGAATGAGCATGAGTGGTTCTTCTATGAAAATCCAATCAATCATGTTTAATTACTCGGTGAGCAGATCTAATCGCTTTGCTTGATTTCGCCTACTAATATTGCTGTAGATAAGAAGTATCTCTGATTTTTGATAGAGAAATGTTTAAAATTTAAAAAAAAAAAGAAAAATTCTTATTTTATACGAAACACACAGAAATACTTATTGTGCACTTGCTTGGCATCGATATGGAAGGAATTGCATTAAAGAAGATTATAACTTCAAAAGTAAAATAATAAAAAATGTGTTAAAATATAAAACATTCTTTTGTAAATTACTCCACATCTTTTTTCACATGATTAATCAAAATTCTAAAAATTGCAATTTATAAAATTTTAAGTTAGGAAATTCAACATGAAAAAAATCAATTTTACAACAACATTTATTAATATTAGAACCGCGAGTCTAAATTAATCCAATCGCGATTCAAGGTATATCTGAAGGAGGATTAAAAGTAAAATTACATGTAATTAATTATGATTATTTATAAAAACACAAAAATCTAAAGCTCCGTGCATATTCAAATTAACTGAAAAAGAATAACTATTTCAGTTGTATCAAAAACGATCTATTTCAACCTTATTGTGAATTTTAAATAAAATTTATTTGTAAAGGAAGAAAATTATATTGAGATACAAGCGTTAAAGATCGGCTAGAACCGTATAAGTTGTCATGGTAATTGTAAATCATAAGTGTCTCAGTTTGTCCCAAAAGATCAATATCTGTCTGTTGAATAAGAAATTAGAAACGCTATAATTTGCGATTATGTTTAAATATACATATGTATTTCGATACACGTAACATTCTACAAACATTCCGAAAGAATAGGTACATTGAATCGTTATAAGATCTCAGATCGATGGGCGTTAAAAATTGTTGCGTCGGTAGCGAAACTAGCAATAAGCTGTTCGTCGTTGCGCGGAATGAGTATTTTTGCGCCCCGAAAGTACGATTTAAGCGGCGTATATACAGTGCTCTATGCAATAACACTCCATGTGGAATAAATTTGACGAACGAGTGACTGCAAGAGACTGTATAAATCCACGAAGTGATGAAGTCGGCAAGTTTCCACTTTATAACTCTCTAACATACTATTGAATACATCATTCGAAAAAAGCGATACTTGAGTTTGTGGTTGAGATTATGACAATTGTCGTAATGCCAGTGTTTTATGACACAAGTGTGATATGACATAATTTACGAGCATTAAAATTCTACCTTTAGAAATTAAGTGTGACTAAAGATGAGGGATGATTTAGGGATGACAAATTTTGACAAGAAAAGATACTATTTCGAAAAACATATGTTCAAATATGGTCAAATTTATTGCGTACTAAGAAAACCGCCATCATTTATGCCGTCCATATATTATTGCCAATTGTCAATATAGTACAGCATTGTAATGAAATCTATGAAGTTTCAGTACAGGCAATCAACTAACAAGTAATATATAGCGTTTTCAAATTCGCGTGAAGTACGAGACGTTATACTGTACATTAAAAGAAACAACTTATTCCTTTTGCAAAATTGCTTCTGACAAGTAGTATTTGCAGGAGAGCAAGTTGAAGGCTACAAATAAGCGCAAAAATTGTTTATTGCAGGCAATTTTGTTAAAGGAAAAAGTTGTTTGTTTTAACATAAAGTAATACGTCTTATATTTTGCGAATTTTGAAATACCCTGTGGATGGTGAAGACTATTATCTTTTATACTAGTAACTTTTACCGTTTTTAGATGTTTTTGATTGAGGAACGATGAGTCCTGGTGTTCGAGCTGATATTGAGATATTATTGGTTGTCGTGCTGCCGGCAGAAATGTTCTCGAGTTTTATTTTCTTGTGGGACGGACCGGCTTCAAACTCCTCAGTTCTCCTAGTAGCTCCAGAAGTGGATGAACTACAACATTGTTGCTTCGACCGGTGGTGTCGATTTTGATGAAGACTTACCTGCTCCATTATTGTTACTATTATCAGACCTCGATCAGAATATGCTGTTTGTATTTTGCTAAATCTATTCCTGACAGTGGTAATCGAAGCTTTTATGTTGTTGACTTGCAACTTATTTTGTTTTCCGCCTTATACCATCCTCCAAACGTAGAATCTGGTACACCGATGTCGCATGCCACAGCAGCATTGAATTCACCATTATGAATTCCCATAATGGCGTTTAATTTTTTTTTAATCGATTTCAACGGTCATTTGGTTGCCTGCCGCGATTTATTCTGCGGCATCGTACCTCTAGATGAACCCATATTCGGCCTAGGATCGCTGACATTTAAATTGCCGGGTCATATCTGCCGGGTACCATGTAATGATTGGTGTTATGTTGATGACGTATTAATCTGCGATCTCTTCAGTCCCCAGATCCCCCTGAATCTGGGGAGAGATTCATGGAGAATTCTTGTTGTTGATCCAGCTTGTTCTTCGTAATATCACTATGGTTGGCGGGATTGGAGTTAGTAAATAGTTAAAAAAAACAGTTAAAAAAATGTTAATAACTTTTAACTTAACTTAATTAATTTTAAATGCATTAATTTTTAACTTAATTTAGTATTTTTAAAACTTTAATTTATTAAACAATATAAGAAGGGCAAAGAGCCAATAATGTAACAAAGAACTTATATTTAAATGAAAATAATATAATAATTACAAAGAATAAAATAATACGTTTCGATTTCGATCGAGTCATTCTCATTGTTACGGTAAACATATATAATATTACAAAACTCGTTATAAGTGTATAAAATACACTTTTACGTATTTTTCACTTTGTGTAGTGCTGCGAGTCAGTTATAATAAATCGGAAATCAAAGTAGTAAAAAAGTAATACTCGTATAAGTTATATCATATGTTGAGAGTTTGTTAATAAAAAAGAGAGAACAAAAAGATAGAAATCCAAATCGTGGTAGAATACATTGGTTTCTTAATTAAAATTGAAGCAAATTTGCAAGAATAATGAACATCTTACTTCGACGACATCGGATAACGCAAATTAATTTATTAACGTTTTTTAAATTGAAAATTTTTCTAGTTTTCTTAATACTAATATTTTTTTTCTATAAAATCTTAAACATTAGAGAATTAATATGTCAATTTTTAATATTTACTGATATGTGCCAACACGTAAAAAATATTGAATTTTTTTAATCTAATCCTTCTCGAGAGGAAAGTCGATACTTTGCCACAAATAAAGTAATCAGGTTCTGCCAATCGAAGTCATATGCTTAATGAACACAACAGTGTCAGTATCTACAATAATATGTTTAGTAATATTTTTTTTAATTATTTATGTTTGAAACTATACAGCTTGTTGTTTTATCGTAATAATAATGCTACTTTCTCTTTTATTTGATACCAAACTTATTATTCTTGCCATTTTGTATAAAATTTATACCAAATGGCATTTATACAAAATTTATTCTCCGTTTAATTCTCTAAATTAAGATTATAATATAAATTAAGATTATATGCCTTCGTGCCTTTCATTTACCTTAAATTTCATTTCTTCAAATGAATAAAACAATATTTCAGTGTCAGTCAATAACACAATGTAATACCCTCGTCAAAAATGCGCGAAAAAAAGAATGACATTTCAATAGAAGAAAGAAGTGACCTGCTAGACACCGTCTATAGAATATTTAAAGTACGTTCACGACCCATACATAATAATCAGAATAATATTCCGAGGTAGATAAGAGAGATACTTAACAAAGAAACATATCTCCCAATAAAAATGTGAGACGCATCAGAGTTATTTATTAGCAAAATTACATGCATGATTTGATATATTTGCGATTTAATTGTTGATATATCTTAATTAACAATCTTGATTATGAAGATCGCGATGTATTATTCTCTCGAATCTTTGATGAGAAAATTTCTTAGAAAGATTCCATGATTTGATAGAATACTACTGATGTACTATTAATTTGTTGTACGAAAGCCTATACTGATCGAAATTTCGCAATCATACCGTTGTCATGAACTCTCAATCCGTGTTACACTGTGCATTAGGTTGTGCTTATGGCACTTACAGATGCCAATTATCATTTTATAGTAGATATTGGCGATGAAGGAAGGCGAAGGGATGGCGGTATATTCCACCAAGTATATTCCAGCGCGCGCGCGCGCGCGTGTACAATAAATATATATCTTGTTTTAAATGAAAAATTTTTTGAGAATTTCAAACGATAAATCCATTATAAATCTATACTATTGGGTTATCTAAAAAGTATCCGCGATTTTTTGTCACTAGATGGTGTTGATAGTCAACACCATCTAGTGACAAAAAACCACGGATACTTTTTAGATGACCCAATATTATATTTTTAATGGGATGCACATTGGGGATATGTTAAATGCTTGTATCATGCTTTTTTTGCATTTAGATATTTTCACGTAGAGATTTATTATCAGATTTATTATCAAATCTCTAGAGAGTAGACTTTCAAGCACGCCATAGTTATACCGCACTCGCTGTTGACCTTCTAACCAAGAGAGAAAAGGCGTGGCCTCAACATATCCAATCGTGCACATACGAAGCATCAGACGTTACTACGCAGACGCCAAGAGAAGAATTCATATACAGTGTCACCCAGCAAACGAGAATAGATTGAAATGAATTGAAATAGATTCAGATTTTCAGAAATATTGATTCACGAATATTAAAATGAATACTTTTCAATCCTGAATGCATTTTTATTCATTTATAAGCATTGCATGGAGCATATCTCTATGCCTTTCAATCTAAAAATAATATTAGCTTTTTCTGTGCATTGTGAATATTGTTAAATTCAAAATTTGGAATAGAAAATGCAGTTTTTCAATCCAAATGTATCCAATTGAATCTAATTGAATCCAATTAAATCCAAAAGAAAGTATTCGCTATTTAAAATACACATTCGGATAGAAAAAAATTTCAATCCATTTTAATCTCGTTTATTGAGCAATAGACATTTATTAAAGAGATCTTAATATGCTAAAAATCTGTAAATAAAATTAATCTACAGAGTCAACAACGACGTAGGCCAAATTTTAATTGCAATTTGGAAAAGCATGTGTTATATGTAATATATATTAGATCTAATTGGAAAGTTGCTATTAATATACTAATTTACGTTAACTTTTTAACTATAACGGGCTTGAAATAGAAATTGACCACTATGTGCGAAACGATAATCAAAAAGATCAATAATATAATTAATAATGATCAATGTGGAATTATCGTCGAGCAGGTATTAGATTAGTTAGCCTATTTATGAAATATAAACATGGTAAAAATATGCAAATATTTTATTTCAAAACATGAAATGGTTATTACCTGATCTTCCAAAGGTGAAAAACTGAAGTCTGCGTATATGACTCAAGAATTCAAACGGAATTGATTATTAATTACGATAAACATTAATTACGAAGAAACTTATGGTTGTATAAACTTATTTAATTTAATTAATTACTAATGATCGTAACTCGTAAAAAAATATTAGATTCATTTAGTCAATAATTAGAAATGTATTTAAAGATTCCATGATAATAAAATATTTCATGATAAATTGATATTATTAATATCAAATTCAATCTTTTACTATGACGCTAAAGGCTGTTGCAACGTTATGTACTGAGGGGAAAAGATTGAAACATGAAGATATTTGTTCAGTTGTAAGAATGAGTATCAATTTTTAGAAATATGGCGTAAATGAAAGTATTTATTAGATGCATCTGATGTATATACATACATATGTGCACATGCAGACAAAAATTTAAAAAGAAAAATTATTTTTATGTTGTTCAATGTAATTTTATTTATCCGTATTAATAATCATGTAATTTAATATACAGGGTGGGGCAATAACTCCATTCACTTAGAATATTTTCGCTATTTTTAGAGATATGAAATAATATATTTATTGTAATTGTATAGCATTAAGAGAGATACAATATGCTACTAATAATTTTTCTATAGGTGGAGACGCTTCGGAGATTTCAAAGTCACCTTCATTTTTTTTTAATGGAACCGTATGATTTTTTAAATTATTTTTCTATTATTCTGCGTATAAAGGTAGTAACATAGAAGTATCGAAAAAAATCAATAGTTTACGAGATATTTAACATTTTATGCCAACATGTGTCAAAATAAAATGTAAAATATCTCGCAAATTATTGATTTTTCGATACTTTTACCTTAATACTTTTGTATGTAAACTAACTAAAGAAATCATATTTAAAAAATTATATAATTCCATGAAAAAAAATGAAGTTGATCTTGAAATCTCCGAAACGTTCCACCTATAGAAAAATTATTAGTAGCATATTTATACCTCTCTTAATGCTATACCACATTAACAAATATATTATTTGATGTCTCTAAAAATAATGGAGATATTCTAAGTGAACAGAGTACTGCCCCACTCTGTGTAGGCTAAATTATATTAACAATCATCATTCCCGATACATTCTAAATTATAAATTTTATATAGAGAAATACGTGAATATGATCAACGTTATTTTATCTCAATGGAAAAGCTTCTGCGATATCAAGATTATTCTTTCTTAATTCTCTAATGGCTAATTCGATTGGAAAAACTAGTGCATATTAAAGCATATTATCCTTGTTCACCGAATATTGAATAAAAATAAAAGATGGTCAGAATTGCGAGTTCGAAAAAGTGAGATACGCAGGGTGGAATTCTCGCAGGATAGAATGAATGCCTTGTACGGTATTGAAAAATATTCCACGATTTACCTGAAACTAACATTTTTCGTTCCGGTTTTCAAGCAGAACAAAGAGTCTGCAGTCAAGAAAATTCTGAATATTGACAATAGACGATATTTGAACGTTTACAGATTTTCATCAGTTTTTTTTTTAAATATGTACAAGTTGATATTTAAAAACTTTAAAATTATTAATTATGAATCTAAAGTTAGAATTATAAATAAAAATTACAAATTTTTGCAGTTTTTCATTTAAATTTATTCATTTCTGAAGTATATGTTTTTTTCTTATTAAAACAAAACCGCGTAGTCGTTTATAGCCAGAGATTCTAAAGTCTCAAGAAATTATCTTTTTTTCTTTTCAAAGCTGCTAGATAAATAAACACTTAATTCAAATTAAATTGTTATAAATGGCTTAATGAAAATATATGTGCCTTTCTAACAATATAAACTTATGACATTTCTTTTTAAAGGCGTGTAAAGAATTTTGTATATTTTTTATATAAGTCTCTAATTTGTAAAAATTTTTTCAAATTTTCCGATTACCTTTACTATGTTGGATTATTTTGGAGGGGAGAGATTTTTACATAATTTGCGAATTTATAGAAGAAAACATCAATCTTTAAAATTAGAACGTAATGTAATCTTGTACGACTTTTACTTCTCGAAACGACAATATCTGTCTCTAAGAAAGTGATTTCTATGAATCAACTAAAACATTTAATTATATTAGAAACATGTTTGATCTTTTCAAGATTTTGTGTATATATGTGTTGTCATTACTGTTAACAATCGATTAAAAGAGATTTTTATCTCAGTGAATTCTTAATATTAAATTAAGTGAACCATCTAAGACAGTAAGGTTTATATATTTCTACTTCTGATGGAGCAATAAATAAAAAATTCTACACATTCAATTCATAGCATATATGTACAAGAGGTTAGAAGTCAGGCATGTCAATTGTTGTATTCGATACTTCATGTTTAATACTACATACATTTAACACTGACATACACTAACATTCACGCAGGGCATTATGGATAAATTTATTTATGATAATTAATGTTCAAAATATATTGGAATCTCGATATGATCTCGAATTTATGAAGATTTTGTAACATAAAATAGTAGCGTTAATTTTATTACACTGAAGAGGACCTGATGTGAAAAGATCGAAATGTCTGCATGTATGCAATTGTTAATCTACAATAAACATATAAATATGATATAGTAACAAAGCTCTTGCCTTTTTGACAATTTGAATTTCATTCGTTGGAATCTATTACAAATAAAAATGCATTATTAAAAGAAATACAAATAGGACTTGGCTATTCAATCTTTAATATTAGGATTGGATAGTATGATTTCTTCTCAATATTATATATAACATGGGATCGTAAATTTTCACGTGCGATATGTATACGTGTGTAAAGAATAAAATCATAAAGAAAAAAAAAAGAAAAAGAGTGAAACGTAATTTTTTGACAGCCTTTGATATTGTCAATAACTCGCGATACCTTTTTTTCCAAGTTCGTACTAGCTCCCTTTGATACTACGTTACTTCGTTAAATATCATACTTTGTCAGGAGAATATTTTTTGTTACCATGTGAAACGATCGTTACTTGACAAGAAAAAAGAGAGAAAGAGAGAGAAAGAGAAAAAGATTGGTATGGTGAATCGATGAGTATTTTACGGGAGCGTCGGTCGATTAGCGAAAGGGACGCTTTCGGCATCAGATGATTCTTTAATTCTCCGGGAACTATACGGAACTATGTATTTTACATAGGGTAGATTATCTTTTCTCTCGGCAAAAACCGTCGGCCTCTCCCTCACTTCCTTCTCTACACTTTCGCTAGTTAGGGCTCTCAGCCCTAATATCTAGTACACAGGATGGCAGAGTCCCTCATTCTCTCTCTCTCCATCTCGCCTTCATTTGCCATTCTTCCTTCTTCCTATCTCCTTTCCATCTCTTAGGGAGGGTGTGTAAGGTGGCGAAGAACATGCTGCGGGAGAAAAGAGATTCCGCGGAAAAAGAGAGAGCGATGGAAAAAAAGGAAGGTCAGTACCAGATAATGGAAAAGAAACGGAGGACAGGAAAATGAGGATTTTGAGACAGCTGCAGGCCTTTCGAGGAAGAATATGAAACAATGCCGATGAAAAAGAAAGCGAGACCACTGACATTTTTCGATATCCCTTATACTTTTGGAGATATTTCAAATATGAAATGTATAATTTAAGTTTATTTAAATTTGAATTAACGCATTATTTATATAAATGTTTCAATTTTTTAAATCTATATACATTTTATTATTTCTTATAAAAAATAGTTTTAAATAAAAAAAAGAGTTTCGTTCCCTTTTTATGTGTAAAATTAATTGCTTCGCATGTGGACTTGTTAGGCTTTATTATCTGACATTATCATTTGCGAGACAGTTTGTACATTAATAGATATACGTATCTATGCATTAAATCGAATCCGTTAATCGAATCTCAGATTAATTAATAACACATTAACTTTGCATGTGTTCCGATAAATGCAACGCATGAACAAACGTATTCTGCGCACGATGAGAGACACTGAGATTCACATTCATGAGTCACACCATTCACGAAATGTGAATTTTCACTTTGCAAACTTTAGAGATCAACGGGTCGAGGATGGTCAGCCACTTCTATCGCGCAGGTTTGCAATGTTCCGTTATATCGAGCTATGTTCGATATATCATCCATGAGTCTTTCCGAGTTACAGTAATAGCCGGTGCTCTCCTGACGGATATTAATCCGGTATTATTCGAAGAAGTTTCGAGAAAGACAAGGTCGAAGTTTCGTGGCATTTCCTACCAACGCGCCAACAACTCGAGAGAAGAGAAGAGAGAAGAAGAAAGGGAGAGGGAGAGAGAGAGAGAGAGAGAGAGAGAGAGAGAGAGAGAGAGAGAGAGAGAAATAATTCGCAGGAGAAGAGAGAATCGAGATTTATCACTAGAGAGAGATTTTTCACCGTTACAAGGACGCCGCAGGGCGTCGGCATGACGGAGGTAGTCGCCATTCTGGTGCGGAAGGTGGGGGATGACACTGACATTCGTCTTCGTCGAAGCTTTCGAAGCAGACGACAAATAGACAGTGAAATGACAGATACACATTTTTTTTTTAATGGATCGTATGATGTGCGTATTGATCTTTGTCAAATGGATAAATTCGACAAATTGATATTCTCTAAATCCGAATCAGTGAATACCAATGATTATCACTTGTAAATATAATATACCATTGGATAAATTTAGAAGTTCAAATTTAATTAAAAGAGAAGTTTGAATATACTATAATATCGATATTCACATTCAATTCCAATACAACAATGAATTTATACATTAAAGCAAGATTGCTAAGTGAGGAAATTCCAAGTTTCATTGATTTTTGAATTGAATTTCACTGATTATGTGGTTAGTAACATACTTATTCAGAGAATACATTATATAGTGAGGCTAATAATTTTCTATTTTCTCATCTATAAGCATGCACTGAGAGAAAAATGTTTGATATTTGTAACTATAATTATATATTAGTATAATTATGATTACTGCTGTAATAATAAAAACAGTAACTATGTTATTCAAATGACTATAATTTTGCAGTTATATTTTGACAATCATAAAAAAATCATAAAAAGCATGCTTGTTTCAAAATATAACTGTAAAATTATAGTCACTTGAATCATTTTTATGATAATTTCAACTTTTTTATAGTTATACAATAACTATAATAATTATAGTCATATTAGGTTGCCAATTACATACATATATATATTTGTTGCTAGAAATATACACATAGTTACTGTTATTATTATATCATAAATAATCATAATTATAGTAATCTACAATATAATTATAATTATGAATACCAAACATTTTTCTCTCAGCGTATAAAAAAAAATCAAGAATATCAAGGAGACTGAGAAAGGAGATTACAACTTTATTTTTAAACATTAGTTTTAAACATTTACAGTAACAATAATTTATTTTTAAATAAAATTGAGATAACGATGCTTACATCTCTCAGAATCGTTATTACTAAAAATTAAAATGCGTACTTATATCTTCTTTTCACTTTATATAATGAATTTTTTCGAGAATTTCAAGGATTCTTATCGACGAATCGGTAATGACATAACAATTTAACATTAACAAATTACTTATTTTTGGCAAAAACCAAACAGAACAGAACGAAATGAACGAGGCATCGGCCGTCGGCGACGGTGAGACGCTATGGCCAGGGCAAAAGAGCAGGAGAGTCGTTAATTGATATTATCGTGCGGTCGACGGCAACGCACCGTCGTCTCGAAGGAACGATAGCAAGCGACCGACGGCACACATGTCGTGCAAATAGCCACGGCCTGGCGTGGCCGTGTGTATATGCACACGCACATGCATACACGCTTACATTAATAAAGTTATCACTTTTAATAGAGACAAAAATTTGCTTATTTGTGTTTTATTTTTATCAAGAATATTTAAAATATTAACATACATACTATTTTAAAACAAAGAAAGAATTTATTCTTAAACTTAATAAAATATCATCGTTATAATACTAACAAAAAAACAATAAATCTCAAGCATAGCTGAAAAAGACGTACACAGCCGTGCTCATGCTTGTCATCATCGCGATACGCTTTCATCCAAGATTTTAGCAAAGTAGGAGCTCTGAAATCCTAAACGTGCGCGGAGACAGCGATAATTATCGAGAGTAGAATGCTTTTCTATTTCTCTCTCTTTTTCTTTCTTTCGCTCTCGCTGTCTTTCTCTGCGCTCCGCGTCTCTCTTCTCCTTGCCTCCCTTCGCATCGCCTTTTCTCTTGCCATGTCCCACTCGTTGTAACTCCGGTCTCCGCGAATGCTTGATATCGGATTTTAGGACGCGGGCTCATAAATCCGCTCTCCCTTGAGAATTGCCGGCGGA
>NW_011627005.1:1008862-1032398 GCF_000204515.1 Acromyrmex echinatior | reverse complement strand
TTTGTTATGAGTTAAAAGCACAAGAGCGGTTCGTTTTGTACTGGATGGATACGCATTTCTCGTTCTTTCTTTACAACATGTGATTCGCGAAACCACTTCGACAGACTTGAAAAAATATTATTTAGATTTGACATTCGATTGATCCACCTATCTAAATATTATGTAAATGTGATCGGGGATATATCCGGTGTCAGAGGCTTGAATTATTTTCTGTTTACACGATTAATAAATATTGTTAATGACAAAAAGGGATACGATGTAGAGACGAGTTGATAAAAATCTTTTCAAAAATTCTTCTCCAAGAATCCTTTCTTTTCAACATTTCCACTGTTGGAATATTTGCCCCACCACGTATGATAACTTAGCTCCCATACTTTCTGAGTCTATGGGATAAATTCATTGGGTAAATTCACTCAGGGATACTTTCATTGGTCGAAAACCGAACGTCCTATCTCTCGTTACGCGTGACATCGTTGTTGATTGGTCAAATGACTGAGAAGTGGGAAAGAGATGCGCGAAGAAGGGCACAGGAAACTGGAAGGGAATATCGCGGACAATTCGCTGAGGATGGTAGGGTATAAGCGAGGAGGGATGAATCATTGTCGCCGGCGTTACGACAAAAGATATGGAGGTGGGAGATGCACGCAAACTAATACATCCGCGACGGGTACCGCGCAGGTGGTGGGGCAGTCCGACTGACGACCTTCGCAACGGAGTTGGCAGTCAGAATTCTCGTAATTGTCGCGCTCGACACAAGTATTCGGGTGATAAGATACGAAGTAAGCCTTTAGAGAGCCTTTAAAGAACCTTGAAAGAGCTTAGTTTTGTGACTATCTCGTGAACGAAAACCAGACGCTACGCGAAACGAACGCGCATCTTTCGAGGTATTATTCGTGCTCGCGAGCATCGCGTTGATCACTTTGGACCAAAACGTGATATCCACGAGAGAACGAAGACCGACGCAACGCGAAACAAACGCCGCATCTCACGGTATTAATAGCAATTCGTGATTCGCGATCGCGCGGTCTACGTTCGTAAACTTGATCGAAAAAGTCGTATCGTTGGACAAGGACGAGAAACATCTGATAAAAACTAATTTTGAACTCTTGAGCCAGTGTGCGATTTTTCGTGCCGAATCTTCCGTGTGCGCCTATCGTCGTTTCCATTTCATTCGATTCATCTATCTCGCTCACGCTCCGACTACCACCCCAACTTCGCTATTCCTCGTGGTACAGCAGTATATCGTTTCCGCGCGCACTTCGGATTGGCTGTTGCAGTCGCAAGTTCGGAGAAGAGCGATATCGAGGACCAACACGCTCCGTTTTACTCGCGCTAGCGCCGTCAACGAGAGAGGAGTACAGGGAGAGCGATACGTGAAGCGGCAAGGTGTACAGCAGCAGCAGTTCTTTGCTTCGACGGAAGGCAGCAGTGTGTAAGAGGGCGAAGAAGCGAGAGAGAGAGAGAGAGAGAGAGAGAGAGAGAGAAAGAGGAGGTGGTTGTAGCGGCTCGACCAACCGACCGAGTCATTTCATTCATAAATAAGTTCTTTATTACTCTCTGTGAGCGCATGTGCTATTCCACTGCGGAGGAGGAACGAGTACTACTACTCCCCCGACCGGCTGCGACGGCGTAACCGCGTTTACACACAGTATTATTTACTACTGTGCGAGATACGAATCGGCACCACACGCCGTACCGGCAGCGCGGCGTACGGATCGTTTCGTTCCAATCTCCGCGTTCGTACCAATCATCATCGTCGTTCGAAAAGAAACTGCGTGTGTCCGTACCGAACGAACGTTATAATTTGACTTTTTAAACTCAGCGAACTTTTAAAAAATTAGCGAACATAGTGTTAAGTGTCCAAGTGTAGGTACTATAACAGCAAATGAATCGTCAGCAGGACTTAGATCTCTCCCTATCGGGGGGATCTGATAGAAGACCACGTCATCAAGATAACACCAGCCATTGTCATTATACGGTAATTGTATCTGACTGATACAATTTAAACGTCAGCGATCCTGGGCCGAGTACAAGTTCAAAAGGTACGATGCCGCGAAATATATCGCGACGGGCGGGTAAGCGATCGTGGAGGACTCTGACGCCCCAAGAAAAAATAGTCGCGATCAATAGGGTTCACAACGGTGAATCGAAAGCAGCGGTGGCACGCGACATTGGCGTGCCGGAGTCCACCCTCAGAGGATGGTGTAAGGCGGAAGAGAAGATACTGTCGCAAGTTAACAATTTAAAATCTTCAGCAGCGACATTGCCGGGAACATCTTTGGGTTTCGAGCACGTTTTAACATCCAGTTTTGATAATAGTAATAACAGTGCAGTGGGTGGTGGTTCTTCATCGAGATCGACACCAACGACCCAAGCGATGTTGGGATTACCATCGACTTCCGGTGTGACTGTAAGAGGTGAGAAGTTCGAAGCCGGTCCAGCTCACAACAATATGGCACCGACTGAAGCGAAAGCAACTGCGTTAGCAACTTCATTATTGAACTCGCTTGTGAAGTCGGATGAATATCTTTCTTATCCTGGATATATATATATATGCCATAAATTTTCTCAGTGAAGTGGCTAGGACCAACGGCATGACGGTGGCTAATATGGTGGCTAATACAGTGACTAATACAGTGGATAATAACGCGCTATTTAACGAAAATAAAAGAAAATAGTGCCTCAGGATTCGCGTCAACCATGGACATCCCGAAACCACTGAGAATATCAGAATCAAGTACCGAACGTAAATAAATCTTCCGGGAGTTATTATGACCAAACTGCTTGATAACATTCATTAAATCAAATAAATATTCGAATTTTTTATAATAGATTAATTTAGTAATATTTGCCATATTATTTAGTATTTATTACTGTGTAATTTAGCTGTACTTTATTTATTAATTCGTTTGGTTTTATATATTTGTCATACGATTTAGTAATAATCAACTAGCTTTATGATCAATTTCCAAATCTTGATTAAACTATTTATTAATAGCTATCAAATTTTTGATTTTATATGTATATTAATTGAACATATAAGTGAAACTGTTTCTTACCAAAGTGTTTAGTAATTATCATCTAGGTTAGATTACATTATAATTAATTTTAAGTTTTTCAGTATTGCCTTGTCCATAATCTTCAAAGGCTGTAACGATATATCAGCCTTATGTTCACAGAACTTATGCTCTTAGGCCGTAAGAATTTTGTTCAATTCGCTTAAGTCTTAAACGTTAAAGCCTAAAGACTGCGCAAAAACAGTTTAAAGACAGAAATTATTGTCACTTAATCTCTTTCAACTTATACCATAAGACCTCTTAAAGCAAGATTGTGGACCGAAACTATGTTTAAATTTTTAGTACTTTCATTTTTTTTGTGTTTTTGAAAATATGTTTGACAAATAGCATAGCGAACGCGATGCTCATGAAAGTTCTTTTTTTCCTATTTTTATCTACCTCTTAAGATAATGTTACATTTAGGTTTACGTTTAGGAATTTATTATTTCCGAATAACAATTATCAAATATTTCAAATTAATATCATTTATTAATTGTTTATATAAAAAAATTATTTGAATTGCGCGCGACGATGTCATTGAAAAAGGAAATATACAAAAAAGAAAATCTCAAATCATTCCTGTCCAGATTTGTTTACTTACCATAATGAAAGCTTTGGCTAGTGGCTGATACACGATGTTATCACTGATGAATTGTACACATCCATGCCATGTATATAATTCCGGATACGGCAGCGTACTTCGTTTGATACTTGTAGATATAAATTTCTACGGAAAGTAGAAAATGATTCATTAAAGATTAACAGCATTTCTCGCGCGGCGTATATTTTTTACGATCCTCTTTTATATTATTAAGTATCCTTATCATGTTAATAATTGAAATTACGTTAATATTGAAATAACAGAAAAAAATTCTTGTATTTTAATGATAATTGATTATGATTACTGTACATATTTTAGTTCTGATCTTTTAATTTTTGTAAAAATTAGTCTTATCTTATTAGTTTGTAAAAATTAGTTTTATCTTTGTACAAAACCCAAATGTAAAAAAAGTAAAAAAAAGTATAAATAAATATAAAAATCCATAAAGTTTGTCTGTATTTTTTAATCCTTAGAAAAGTAATCCTTATTATATTTTTAAGAATATTTTTAATCAAATTATCGTGCGAAATCTTATATATTATCAAGATGAAAAATTCCATTATTGTCGATCTCTATTTCGTCTGTAATAATTTATGTATATATCCTGATCCTTAATGTATATTATGTATTTGATACAAGTATATTTACAAATTTCTTGATTGCTTTTAGTTTTCACAGATTATAAGAATTATACATAAAATTTTGCTATGAATGTCGATACGAATTATTAATCTAAATGAATCTTAATAATATTTAGAACAATTTTTTTTTAATGTTACATGATTTCACGTATTTTAACTCTGCAATAGCCTAATCAGCTGATCTTATGATCAGGCACAATTCGCGTTGCATTTGCTGCAGAATCTCCACGACAGTACTGGTGGATTCCTCTATGTCGTGCTCGTCCTCCGGATTTATCCAGCGACGATGGATGTAGATCGTCAAAATCGAATTGCTTCTCAATCACGAGATTTGTCACGATGTCATTCATTGAGACGGCAATCTAATTATTCGATGTAGACTGTAAAATCATGCGTTTAAACCGATTGACCGCGAATGTTTATTAGCGTGATTATGAAACCACGATTTAAATTCACATCGATATGCAAACAAGCCGTGGTCACTATGACAACGTGATACGGCAAGTGTATCATACCTCGGTTGAAATACCGTACGTAGATAGCAGCATCAAGTGGAATACAGATAATAAAAATATTTAATATTATTATTCGAAAACTTATATATACAAAATATATGCTTATTTACTAGTAATTATATCCGTATTTATTAGCGAAGGTATTTGCGGGAAGTTGTCTTTATTTTTTAAGGATTCTTAGGTATTTTGAAAACAATAGAAGAAAAATAAAATTTTGTAATTAATTAAAAATCTTGTCATGAGAAGAGTGAAAAATCTTTTATTTCAATAATTATTTTACAATAATGAAAAGTCTCGATGTTATATTTGTTGTAATGAAAAATGTGTTACCTTAAAGGGATCCTAAAGCAAAGCTCGAACGAATTACTAGATGGCGCGCCATACATCATATGTCTTTTTATATTACCACAGCATTATCTCACGCATACTATGATACACGCAGTCACACGTACGTGTCAATTTTCATATAAGCACTAACGAGATACTGTTAAAAATCGACATCCTTATGTTCGTATCCGTGTGAATAAAGTGATTAAGAATTAAAAATGGATAATATTACTAATTTTATGATTTATTAGTTTAGTAGACGTAATTATGCATTTATAACTCAATTAATACTCGATTTTTCTTTAAAATTGTGATTTCAGTATTATCGTCAAAGTTTGATTATCAACAGAGATGATGTAAAGAAGAAATCGTCTTATGTACTGAAGCTAAACGTGTGAAATCAATAGTTGAATTTCACCCGGCAAAGTAGTTAGACATCCTTGCCGAGCGAACGAGCACGAGTGGTTCTTATCTATGAAAATCCAATCAATCACGTTTAATTATTCGATGAGCAGATCTAATCGCTTTGCTGACTTGATCTCGCCTACTAATATTGCTGTAGGTAAGAAGTATCTCTGATTTTTGATAGACAAATGTTTAAAATTTAAAAGAAAAAAGAAAAATTCTTATTTTGTACGCAACACACAGAAATACTTATTGTGCACTTGCTTGGCATCGATGGAAGAAATTGTATTAAAGAAGATTATAACTTCAAAAGTAAAGTAATAAAAAATGTGTTAAAATATAAAACATTCTTTTGTAAATTACTCCACATCTTTTTTCATATAATTAATCAAAATTCTAAAAATTGCAATTTATAAAATTTTAAGTTAGGAATTTCAACATGAAAAAAATCAATTTTACAATTATTATACATTTATTAATGTTAGAACCGCGAGTCTAAATTAATCCAATCGCGATTCAAGGTATATCTGAAGAAGGATTAAAAGTAAAATTATATGTAATTAATTATGATTATTTATAAAGACATAAAAATCTAAAGCTCCATGCAAATTCAAATTAACTGAAAAAGAATAACTATCAGATGCGTCAAAAACGGTCTATTTCAACCTTATCGTGAATTTTAAATAAAATTTATGAAAAAATGTCTAAGGAAAATGTATACAGGATCTACCTTCCTCTTCTGAAATTAGCTTGGCTGTTCAGGACCTTTTGCTTTTACCTCCATTTCTAATCTGTACCTTATCATTTCCGCATATAATTTATACAGGGTATCTCAATGACTATTACTACCTGAAATATCTTCTGATCTAGTTGTATAGAGAGAGAGAGAGAAAAGTTATATAACCAAAATGATACGGCGTAAAGGGATCTATTATGTAGTGATAATAATTTTTGTCCAGGTGGAGGCGCTTCAGAGATTTCAAGGTCAACTTCGTTTTTTTAAATAGAATTGTATGATTTTTTTATATGGTAAGGAAAAAACCAGAAAAACCGGTTTTTTCTCAAAATTTCCGAGAATTTTGTTTTTTTCGGATTAAGAACACTACACAAATTTCAAGTAAATGATTCTTTTTTATCTTTTCTATTAGGATAACCTTCGTGGCACCACTCTTCACATTCGCTACATTAACAAAATCGTCAGATTTGGACGTGAGCCGTCGCTTGCTCGGTGTCTCTTGATTCGCTTATTCTTTCATCGATCGTGTGCTCTGAACTTTACGTGTGTGTTTGTGTGTGTCCTATGTTCATTTCATAATAAATTCTTGTTTTATTTATAATATCCGTGTTATTCATTTCTACGGGTCGAGAGTGCGTAAACGCGTTCCCAAGGACGTCTCCGTAAGCCGAACACCCGGACGTAACAATATTAAAAAATTGTAACTATTATATTAATATACAATTTAATTAATAAATTTAAGTAATAAATATGCTTGAAAAGAATTTATACATGAGCATTTTGAAATAAGAAGACTTATGACAAGGCTGCAAATCAAAATGAAGCTCAGCTGAATTAGTCGTCTCTATATATTATCAACAAAAATGTCTTGAAAATGAAAATACTATTCTGTGTTCAGAATCCCGAACAGCTATATTTTGCATAAAAAATTAATATATGATTTATTATTACGTATTATAATTTCATTATTTGTTATTTTATATTAATTATTTTAATATTAAACTCGCGTAAAGGATGTAAATAAATTTACAAAATAATTTTATCTAACTGGTTTACTCTTTTAAGCTTACCCTAAATTTTAATCTTGTGATGTCGAATTGATATTTTTTCGCGGCGGACAAGATACGTTTCTTGATTTTACATTGTACCTACACTTCTATTCGGGATGACGTTGACAACTGTCATAACCGTTCGTCACCCGCATCGATAGATAGTGAATCGCACTCTGAAAATTTTTGAATGTTCTAAAAATCGTCGAAAAAAGTGTCGCTACCTTTCTGCCCATGATTACATACACATTTTATCTTTATTCTTAAAATATTTAGAAAGGTAAATACATATTTGCCTTTTTAAATATTAACATAATAAAGTAAAAGTTAAGTTCATAGTAAAGTTAAGATCTTTCTTATTACCAAACATTTATGAGTAAATAGCTGAAAGATCACTACATGTGTACAAATTATTTCCGCAGATATTATTCATCGATATTCAAGTCTGAATTAGGGTAAAAATATTAGATGTGGATCAGGCACTAGTTCTGCATCACTTTTTATATTTAAATAATTATAGTAGTTTTCATTAAATAGTACATATTACAAGACTTTAATATTTGTTTTATCTCTTTTAAGTACCAATTGAATTTAAATTATTAGCAATACATTTTATTGATGTTAACTAATAAAACGTTAACTAATAAAATGTGCAAGGTTAACTAACGTATGTATCTTTAAAAATTCATTTAAATTGTAATATCATAAAAATAGTCTTACGACTTTTATAATACCAAATAGCATTAGATTTCATGTAAAAAATCAACGTAATGTTAATGAGATTAAATGTGTCCGCGAGTGTTGTTTAATCGAGAGGGATCTAATAGTGCATCGCACAAATTGATAATAAATATATTTACATTTATGTATCTTTTTTTCAGTGTATTATGTATTGCACACGCGTTGGAAAATCTGAAATCTGCTTTCCAGTGTTTCAGTTCTTTCAAGCTTTCTTCTTGTAGTCGACATGAAATCGTAATCTTCTGTGTATTTGCTATTTTTTAATCATCATGAATACTTATTTAACTTTAATAATTATTTCATTAATTGCACGTGGATTTTCAAGAAGAGTATTAATTTACATATTTTATTTGACAAAAAAAAAATAAAAAGTAAATAATTTCTCTAAATAAATTTTCTTATTATTTCTTGAATAAATCATAATCACCGATTACAGCGCGGATTCCTAAATGCCTTAATTTAGTTATTAATAAGATTGGAAACAAGACCATTTATTTTAAATACATTATTTCAAATATATTATTTCAAATTGCCATTATGAATGTTAAGATGTTGAACTATTATGTATATTCATAAATATGTTCCTGAATGATCGTTATTTTGAATATTTTCTTAGCGATGGTAAACAAACAGCTTATAGACACCAAGTGATCATCGTTCAAAACATATCTCGCTCCTGCTTTAATCACGCTATTTGTCTCAGATGGCACGCGACCCCCCCTTTCGCAACACTCGAAAAGTTGATGATCACGCACACGTTCCGCGTGTGAACGTTCAGTTCGCTTCCCGATCCCGAACAATCCGGATCATTTATTGCTATTCATTCGTAACGTTTCTTCTCGAATTATTAAATGCGAACCACACCGAAGCTCTGTCGCGTAACGCTGCCTTTTGTTACGTAACGTTCTGAGTATACGCATACCGCGAGAGCATTCAGTGCGCGAGAATTACCTGAATCTCCGGCGAGATTTATCGGTCTCGTTGCTCGCAATACACTTTCTTTCAAACGGCTGTGAGAAACTACTCGACGTCGTACCAAGTTTGAATTACGTGTGCACGCATCTAACTAACGCTTTAATTATCGAACACGGAATTGTTCCAACAAAGAAAGTCGTCGTTATTACTGGCTTGGCGAGCCTTTCATACAAGGTGACACACCAGCGTCATAAATAAAATGAATTAATTTCAGAAATAATAATTGCATACCGATATGGTTGTCGGACTTTCAACGTAATCAATCTGAAATATTAATAATTAATCCCCCCCAAATTTCCCAAATTTAATTTCAAAAAACTGTAATAAACTTATTGCGAAAAATATTGTCTTCCCCGCGTTGTGTAAAGCTCTCATTGTCCGTACATTATATTTTTGTCTTTTAATATAGAGAACCCAATTATTTAATTTTGATTTCTTCTTATTACGGGTTTTATAATTTTTCTTGATACTTTTATATGAATAGAATAATGAGATGAATCAAATTTAGTGAAAAGAAAACACAGTATCGCTTATTAAAAAAATTATACATTTTACATACATATTTTTCTTTAAGTAACTATGTATTTTTTTTCCATCAATTGATTCATCTTATTATTCTGTTCGTAAAAGTATTAAGATATGATAATTAAAAAATTAACAGTTTACGAGTTATTTAACATTTTATGTTAATATATGCTCGAACAAGGTATAAAATATCTCGTAAACTATTGATTTCTTCATATCACATACTTACTTTAGTACGTTAAAATAACATATGTAAGAAGGAATACAGGATATCCTATTTTAACTTTTACATTGAAATATCTCCAAAAGTATAAAGGATGCGAAAAAATGTAATATACAAGTAAAATGATTTCGAAAATAATGTATTTTGAACACGTTTTTTTTCTAGGTCGAGACGCCCAAAAGATATAAAAGCTCATCTTCATTTTTAAAAATAAAATTATATGATTTTTCTAACTATTCTGTTTATAAAAATAAGATATGATACAAGAAAATAATTTATTATTAAATATATAAAAAATTAATAGTTTAAAAGAAATTTAACATTTTATGTTAATATATATCAAAATAAAGTACAAAATATGTCGTAAACTATTGATTTTTTGATATTTCTACCTGAATACTTTTGTAGAATGATTAAACGAATCATATTTTGTAAAAGAAAATTATACAATTCCATATTGTGTAAAAGAAAATTATACAATTCCAAATACCAATTCCAATAAAAAAAATGAAGATGATCTTCATATTTTTTTTAAGGTTTCTACCTAGAAGAAGGACATGCGCAAAATTCGTCTCCCTTGAAACCGTTCCACTTTCATCTGAAATATTTTTTCCTAAATCCTAAGTTATAAAAACGACGCGAGATATTTCAGATACTCGAGTTAGATGGGACACTCCGTATATGTATATATATACTTTGAATAAAATTAAAAATGTTAAATAAAAATTTAGAGTCTTTATCACATTGCATACATACTTTGACAACTTTGTAATTGTCACAAGCTCATATCAAATTTTGAGATGATCATATTTCGAAGATCAATCTCGAATTATCACCGATGTGCTCTAGTATAATGTATTTATTACATCGCTTCATACAGATTATTAAATCCGTAAGGTATTTGTAACTTTATCTTTATTTAATTTATCAGTTAAAACCGTCACGAAAGTACTGAGGAAGACATCCTAAGAGGTGGAAAGGAGGCAGAGAGGAAGGAGAAAGAACGGCGAATAAAGGTGAAATGGAGAAAGGGACTCTGCCATCCTATGAACTAGACATCAGGGCTGAGAGCGAAGGTGTAGGAAAACGACGGAGAGGCCGACAGCTTTTACGAGAGAACGAGAAGAAACACAATCTACCTGTGTGTATCGGTATGACTCGGTAAATACATAATTCTGTGTGGCTCAGCTCATCTCGGTGTGGTACATCTCGACCCAACTGGTCGACACCAAGTACGACAAATCAATTTAATACGTCATTTTTTTCTAATCATACCTATGATTGATATTCGTACTCCATTTTTATTTTAAAATCGTATTAAATAATATCTTAACATGCTAATACTCTCTTATTAGTTCATCTTAAGACTGTTTTCAAGACGGCATTAAATATAAGATCCAATTAGGAATACCGATTTTAAACTCGTACGCTCAGACGATTTTGTTTATTTTCATATCTTTGGTCAAGTCTTTGAACACTTGGAATTGGTTTTTTCACTTGTTTTTTTCTTTTTATCGAAAAACCATTACAAAATATTTGTAAGAATACGTTACTATCTTTGTAAAGATTTACCTGATTTTAGACCTTCTTGGGTCCACTTGCCTTATAGATGATGATGGAAATAATAATAGTCTCGACATTTTAACACTCCGCAAAATTTGATAATTTATGTTAACCAAGACTAATCACATTGTTATTTTTTTGAATCTTACAATGAAAAGTTATTTTTTGTAAAGGAAGAAAATTATATTGAGATACAAGCGTTAAAGATCGGCTAGAACCGTATAAGTTGTCATTTGGTCATGGTCATTGTAAACCATAAGTGTCTCAGTTTGTCCCAAAAGATCAATATCTGTTGAATAAGAATTTAGAAACGCTATAATTTGTGATTATGTTTAAATATACATATGTATTTCGATACACGTAACATTCTACAAACATTCCGAAAGAATAAGTACATTGAATCGTTATAAGATCTCAGATCGATGGGCGTTAAAAATTGTTGCGTCGGTAGCGAAACTCGCAATAAGATGTTCGTCGTTGCGCGGAATGAGTATTTTCGCGCCCCGAAAGTACGATTTAAGCGGCGTACATACAGTGCTCTATGCAATAACACGCCACGTGGAATAAATTTGACGAACGAGTGACTGCAACAGACTGTATAAATCCACGAAGTGGATGAAGTCAGCAACATTCCACTTTATAACTCTCTAACATACTATTGAATACATCATTCGGAAAAAGCGATACTTGAGTTTGTTGAGATTATGACAATTGTCGTAATACCAGTGTTTTATGACACAAGTGTGATATGACATAATTTACGAGCATTAAAATTCTACCTTTAGAAATTAAGTGTGACTAAAGATGAGGAATGATTTAGGGATGACAAATTTTGACAAGAAAAGATACTATTTCGAAAAACATATGTTCAAATATGATCAAATTTATTGCTTACAAAGAAACCCGCCATCATTTATGCCGTCCATATATTATTGCCAATTGTCAATATAGTACAGCATTGTAATGAAATCTATGAAGTTTCAGTACAGGCAATCAACTAACAAATAATATATAGCGTTTTCAAATTCGCGTGAAGTACGAGACGTTATACTTTACATTAAAAGAAACAACTTATTTCTTTTGCAAAATTGCGTCTGACAAGTAGTTTTTGCAGGAGAGCAAGTTGAAGACTACAAATAAGCGCAAAAATTGTTTATTGCAAGTGGTTTATGGTACACTTAATTGAATCGATTAATCTCTTGTTTGCATATGGGCAAAGAGATTCTTGGGACGGTATTTACATAATTCGTTCTTATTTTAAGTCATGTCTTTAAAGAATGCCTTAAGACGCTAACGCGGTCCTCTAATTGATTTATGATTTCTTAAGAATATATTTAAGACGGTTTTGAATATAAGATCTGAAAATATCGTCAGCAATTGCTTGTCGCGAACGTGGAAGCGGCGTGTGTTTGCGAGGCGCGGGATGTGATGCGAGTAGTCTCAGCAAAGGCTGAGAACACTCAACCCCTGGTCTAGTTCCTAGGTCTGTAGGGATACAACGGCGGCTGCAGCCGACTGTCGAGAACGCTCTACGCCGGGTCGCATTGCGGATCGGTCTAGGTTGCAGATCTGATGGTAAAAAGCGGAATCGGAGCTAGTGATCGGGAAAAGCGGCGGAGAAAAAGAGAAAAGCCTCCTGTTAAAAGCATGACCAGGATATTTATTTATTAAATAATTTATCTATTATCTTCTAATTCTTATTGCGAAGAATATTACCTCGGTCGGGAGTCGAACCCGGATCTCTTGCATTCCATGCGAAAATATTAGATAAAATTTTCTGTTATTAATTTATTCCTCGTTCCTTAATAATATACTTATATTTTAAATAGTTTTTAATACGTAGTTTTTTAATATACGTAATTATGATAATGTATCTCCACAGTAGCCTTCCACAACACCCATGAGGTACTATTATAAGTTGCGTTTTTTTAAATATGGTTCCCCAGTAGGCCTATTCCACAAGAAAAAATTTGAATTTTTACTTATTTGATTTAATAAATACTATCAAGTTGGTTGGTCTTAATTATATATACATAGCTATATACATACTAGGTCGTCCCATTAGTTCTTTGGGAGTTCTTGTTTTAACTTTTGGTTCATCCAATCTTGCAGACGTGCCGAAATACATTGTATATGATGTACTTCTTTTATTGTATGTATATGTGTATATGTTGCAACCATTTTAATAATTTGTTGCTATACTCCACTTCATTGCAAGGTAGCAAAATATCGGGATAATTTTTTGTCGCAGTCTCGTTATCTATATTATTGTTATTATTATTTAAAATGTTACTTCTTTTATACTATTTGGGGGCGGTACATGTGGTGAAGACTATTATCTTTTATACTAGTAACTTTTACCGTTTTTGGATGTTTTTGATTGAGGAACGATGAGTCCTGATATTCGAGTCGATATTGAGATATTATTGGTTGTCGTGCTGCCGGTAGAACTGTTCTTGAGTTTTATTTTCTTGACGGACCGGCTTCAAACTTCTCAGTTCTCCTAGTAGCTCCAGAAGTGGATGATAACCACAACATTGTTGCTTCGATCGTTGATATCGATCTTGATGATGACTTACCTGCTCCATTATTGTTACTATTATCAGACTTCGATCAGAATATGCTGTTTGTATTTTGCTAAATCTATTCCTGACAGTATTGTCGAAGCTTTTATGTTGTTGATTTGCAACATTATTTTGTCTTCCGCCTTATACCATCCTCTAAACGTAGACTCTGGTACACCGATATCGCATGCCACTGCAGCTTTGGATTCACCATTATGAATTCCCATAATGGCGTTTTTCTTGAATCGATTTCAACGGTCGCTTGGTCGCCTGTCGCGATACATTTCGTGGTATCGTACCTTTAGATGAACCCATATTCGGCGCTGACATTTAAATTGTATCTGCCAGGTACCATGTAATGATTGGTGTTATGTTGACGACGTGTTGATCTACGATGTTGTCTCTTCGGTCCGCAGACTCTTCGGTCCCTCTGAATCTGGGGAGAGATCCATGGCAGATTCTTGTTGTTGATCCAGTTTGTTCTTCGTAATATCACTATGGTTGACGGGATTGGAGTTATTAACTAGTTAAAAAAAACAGTTAAAAAAATGTTAATAACTTTTAACTTAACTGAATTAATTTTAAATGCATTAATTTTTAACTTAATTTAGTTATTTTTAAAACTTTAATTTATTAAACAATATAAGCAAAGGAAGGGCAAAGAGCTAGTAATGTAGCAAAGAACTTTAATTTAAATCATGAAAATAATGTAATAATTACAAAGAATAAAATAATACGTTTCGATTTCGATCATTGTTACGGTAAACATATATAATATTACAAAACTCGTTATAAGTGTATAAAATACACTTTTACGTATTTTTCACTTTGTGTAGTGCTGCGAGTCAGTTAAATCGGAAATCAAAGTAGTAAGAAAGTAATATTCTTATAAGTTATATCAGATATGTTGAGAGTCCGTTAATAAAAAAGAGAGAACAAAAACGCAGGAAGGTAGAAATCCAAATTGTGGTAGAATATATTGGTTTCTTAATTAAAATTGAAGCAAATTTGCAAGAATAATGAACATCTTACTTCGACGACATCGGATAACGCAAATTAATTTATTATAATAACTTTTTTTAAATTGAAAATTTTTCTAGCTTTCTTAATGCTAATATTTTTTTTCTATAAAATCTTAAACATTAGAGAATTAATGTCAATTTTTAATATTTACTGATATGTGCCAACACGTCAAAAATATTGAATTTTTTGACCTAATCCTTCTCGAGAGGAAAGTCGATACTTTGCCACAAATATTCTGCCAATCGAAGTCATATGCTTAATGACAGTGTCAGTATCTACAGGATGGGCCATCTATTGGTACGTTTTTGAATTTCGTCGTATGGCAACACCGAACGAGCTACAGACCCGAAATTTTGACAGTTTATTAGTCATACCGTCCGCGGCACGAAACAACATGTTTTCTCTTGAAGAGCGTTTTGAAATTTTAAAAACTTATTTTCAAAGTCAGTGCTGTGTCGCCGAAACTGTACGAATTTTGAAAAGAAATATGGGTCGTGATAGAGCACCCACCGAAGGAGCTATACGCAAATTGGTGAGGAAAGTTCGTGAGAAAGGGATGTTAGTGGATGACAGAAGTGGTCCCAGAGCTCGGACAGTGCGCACACCCGAGAATATTGAGGCTGTGGCCCAAAGTGTGAGACAGAATCCGACGACTTCAACTCGACGCCGATCGCAGCAACTGAGCATTAGTCGCACCAGCCTGAGGAGAATACTGCACAAAGACCTCGGATTATTCGCCTACAAGATCCAGATGACTCAGGAGTTGAAAGCAAATGACCATCCGCTTCGATATCAGTTTGCTGTGTGGGCTATAGACCAGCTCAATAATGACGTCGATTTTGGTCGAAAAATCATCTTTTCGGACGAAGCTCATTTCCATCTCGGCGGATATGTGAACAAGCAAAATTGCCGGATTTGGGGCTCGGAACAGCCACACACAATCGTAGAGAGACCAATGCATCCTCCAAGAGTCACAGTTTGGTGTGGATTTTGGAGTGGTGGCATAATTGGCCCATTTTTCTTCGAAAATGATGCTGGAAACGCCGTTACCGTCAATGGCGAACGCTACAGAGCCATGTTGACCAACTTTTTATGGCCTCAAATCGACACTATGAATGTGGACGACCTTTGGTTTCAACAAGATGGCGCCACATGCCATACAAGCCGACTTACCATCGACCTTCTGCGCACCAAGTTCAACAACCGCATAATCAGCCGTTCAGGAGATGTCAATTGGCCTGCGCGTAGCTGCGATTTGACACCGCTGGACTTTTTCCTGTGGGGTGGGGGTTAAAGACCGATGTTATGCGGATAATCCAGAGACAATTCCAGCTTTGAAAAACAATATTACGACTGTTTTGAGTGAAATTGGTGCCGAGGTAGTCCAAAATGTCATTAATAATTGGGGTGACCGAATAGCATACTGTAAGGCCAGTAGAGGGAGCCACATGAACGAAATCGTTTTTCATTCTTGACGCGGATACTTTTAGCTTCACAACAAAAAAAAAATTAATAAAAAATATCAATGTATGCTCATTTGATCGCATTTTTAAAAACGTACCAATAGATGGCCCACCCTGTACAATAATATGTTTAGTAATATTTTTTTTTTAATTATTTATGTTTGAAACTATACAGCTTGTTGTTTTATCGTAATAATAATGCTACTTTCTCTTTTATTTGATATCAAACTTATTATTCTTGCCATTTTGTATAAAATTTATACAAAATGGCATTTATACAAAATTTATTCTCGGTTTAATTCTCTAACGGGAGTCTGATAAAAAAGCGAAAGAAGATTGAACCATCAAATGTTGATAAAATTCAAGTTTTGCTTCTGTCGCAAAACTGGAAAACTTATCAACAAATTTTGTCAGAAGAAATCTTTTCAGGTACATTTAGTATGTATTTGGAGAAAAATACTTTATTTTTTACGTATGTAAAAACTTTAAATATTTAAAAATTTATCTACCCCTCTCCATACCTATCGACTCGTAATGCCTTCGACGGACACCCCACGATCCCACTTATTTTCTCTTGCAGCTTTTTGTGACCGGCTCTTTTCTAGGGAAATATCAAATTTAACAAAAAACTTTGAATATATAAATTAAGATTATATGCCTTCCTGCCTTTCATTTACTTTAAATTTCATTTCTTCAAATTAATAAAACAATATTTCAGTTTCAGTCAATAACACAATGTAATACCCTCGTGAAAAACGCGCGAAAAAAAGAATGACATTTCAATAGAAGAAAGAAGTGACCTGCTAGACATCGTCTATAGAATATTTAAAGTACATTCGCGATCCATACATAATAATCAGAATAATATTCCGAAGTAGATAAGAGAAATATTTAACAAAGAAACATATGTCTCTCAATAAAAATGTGAGACACATCAGAGTTATTTAATAGCAAAATTACATGCATGATTTGATATATTTGCGATTTAATTGTTGATATATCTTAATTAACGATCTTGATTAAGAAGATCGCGATGTATTACTCTCTCGAATCTTTGATGAGAAAATTTCTTAGAAAAATTCCATGATTTGATAGAATACTACTGATGTACTATTAATTTGTTGTACGACAGCCTATACTGATCGAAATTTCGCAATCATACCACTGTCACGAACTCTCAACCCGTGTTACACTGTGCATTAGATTGTGCTTATGGTACTTACAGGTGCCAATTATCATTTTATAGTAGTAGATATTGGTGATGAAGGAAGGCGAAGGGATGGCGGTATATTCCAGCAAGTATATTCCAGCGCGCGCGTACAATAAATATATATCTTGTTTTAAATGAAAAATTTTTTGAGAATTTCAAGCGATAAATCCATTATAAACCTATTATTGGGTCATCTAAAATTTGATAGTCAACACCATCTAGTGACAAAAAAACCGCGGATACTTTTTAGATGACCCAATATTATATTTTTAATGGGATGCACATTGGGGATATGTTAAATGCTTGTATCATGCTTTTTTTTGCATTTAGATATTTTCACGTAGAGATTTATTATCAAATCTCTAGAGAGTAGACTTTGGAGCACGCCATATTTATACCATACTCGCTGTTGACCTTCTTCTAACCAAGAGAGAAAAGGCGTGGCTTCAACACATCCAATCGTGCACATACGAAGCATCAGACGTTACTACGCAGACGCCAAGAGAAGAATTCATATATACAGTATAATCACCCAGCAAACGAGAATAGATTGAAATGAATTGAAATGGATTCAGATTTTCAGAAATATTGATTCATGAATATTAAAATGAATACTTTTCAATCCTGAATGCATTTTTATTCATTTATAAGAATTGCATATCTCTATGCCTTTCAATCTAAAAATAATATTAGCTTTTTCTATGCATTGTGAATATTGTTCAATTCAAAATTTGGAATAGAAAATGTAGTTTTTCAATCCAATTGCATCCAATTGAATCTAATTGAATCCAATTAAATCCAAAAAAAAGTATTCGCTATTTAAAATACACATTCGGATAGAAAAAAATTTCAATCCATTTTAATCTCGTTTATTAAAGAGAAATACGTGAATGTGATCAACGTTATTTTATCTCAATGGAAAAACTTCTGCGATATCAAGATTATTCTTTCTTAATTCTCTAATGGCTAATTCGATTGGAAAAACTAGTGCATATTAAAGCTGTTGTACACATTTAATTTGAGTATAAAAGTGACTGATTTAAGTTGAGTATAAAACAATTTTACTTACAATAAAATGTATTGAGTATTTCAGAATTTAATCGATTTCTATGTTTATATTGGGTCATCTAAAAAGTATTCGCGGTTTTTAGATGACTCAATATATAAACATATCTCAATGTTATTTGTTGTATGACGACTTTAATGTGCACCAGTGTACATTAAGTGTGCCCAATCGAATTCATTATAAGTAAAACCATAAATTTTTTAAATGTAAGTCCAATATCATCATTTTGCATAACAAAAATCTAATATCTAAAAGTGTCAGGGAAGTAACTCGTTACTTGTGACGAAGTTACAGTAATAAGTTACTTTTTTTTTTATAATTGTAACGATAACGTAGTTACATTATTTTTAATAACGGTAATCAATTTTATAATTACTTTTATTGTTACTTTTGCTTGCACACGATTGGATACAAGTCACTTATAACGTTTGAGATTAGAAAGCCGCTAGGCACTCGTCTACTGTGATTGGTAATCATCGATTTTTAAAAGTAACTCATTACAATTACCGTTACTTGAGAAAGTAACTTTTCGTTACTTTTCCCTTACTTTTTTAAAATAAATGACAAATAATTATTTCATTTTCAGTAGAAAGCATTGCACAAAGCATTTAGCCTTTCTTGCCTCATTGTAGAGCGTAAATATGATTTTATCAATTTTAATTTACTGAAACTTCTTTTAGCAGATGCCAAAGTTATAGGTAGAATGTTGTGTTTTGTGTGGCAAATGTTCGTAAAGTTCGCTATGACTTTATTTGAAAATATTTCTTCTAGATTATTTTTTATTATAATATATAAAATATAAATAAAATATATAATATATATTATAAAATATAAAAAGAAATAAAAACTATAAATTATATATAACTAAATTATATATAAAACTATAAATTATAAAATATAAATAAAACTATTTTGTTATATAAAATAATAATAATTTTCTTTTCTTGCGGATCTCTACTCGAGTTGATAGAATTTGTCATCCCTGAAAACAAGGCGAATTGCCTCGAATATCATTTTATCCTTGTTGGTCACCGAATATTGAATAAAGATAAAAGAGGTCGGAATTGCGAGTTAGGAAAAGTGAGATTCGCAGGACATAATAAATGCCTTGTACGGCGTTGAAAAGTATTCCGCAGTTTACTTGAAACTCGTAACATTTTTGGTTCCGGTTTTCAAGCAGGCCAAAGAATCTGCAGTCAAGAAAATTCTGAATATTGACAATAGAAGTGACCATATTTGAAAGTTTTACAGATTTTTATCAGATTTTTTTTTAACTACGTACAAGTTGATATTTAAAAGCTTTAAAATTATTAATTATGAGTCTAAAGTTAGAATTATAAATAAAAATTACAAATTTTTGCAGTCTTTCGTTTAAATTTATTCATTTCTGAAGTATATGTTTTTTTCTTATTAAAATAAAACCGCGTAGTCGTTATAGCCAGAGATTCTAAAGTCTCAAGAAATTATCTTTTTTTCTTTTCAAAGCTGCTAGAAAAATAAACACTTAATTCAAATTAAATTGTTATAAATGGCTTAATGAAAATATATGTGCCTTTCTAACAATATAAAGTTATGACATTCATTTTTAAAGGCGTGTAAAGAATTTTGTATATTTTTTATATAAGTCCCTAATTTGTAAAAATTTCTTCAAATTTTCTGATTACCTGTGCTATGTTGGATTATTTTGGAGGGGAGAGATTTTTACATAATTTGCGAATTTATAGAAGAAACATCAATCTTTAGACTCAGACCGTAATGTAATCTTGTACTTTTACTTCTCGAAACGGCAATATCTGTCTCTAAGAATAAAAGAGATTTCTACGAATCAACTAAAACATCTAATTATATTAAAAACATGTTTGATCTTTGTGTATATATATGTGTTGTCATTACTGTTAACAATCGATTAAGAGGGATTTTTATCTCAGTGACTTCTTAATATTAAATTAAGTGAACCATCTAAGACAGTAAGATTTATATATTTCTACTTCTGATGGAACAATAAATAAAAAATTCTATACATTCAATTCATAGCATATATATATAAGAGGTTAGAAGTTCAGGCATGTTCAGGCAGTTGTTGTATTCGATACTTCATGTTTAATACTACACTGACATACACTTAATATTCACCGCAGGGCATTATGGATAAATTTATTTATGAAAATTAATGTTCAAAATATATATAGGAATCTCGATATGATCTCGAATTTACGAAGATTTTGTAATATAAAATAGTAGCGTTAATTTTATTACACTGAAGAAAACCTGATGTGAAAAGATCGAAACGTCTGCATATATGCAATTGTTAGTGTACAATAAACGTATAAATATGATATAGTAACAACAAGCTTTTGCCTTTTTGACAATTTGAATTTCATTCGTTGGAACCTATTACAAATAAAAATGCATTATTAAAGGAAATATAAATAGGACGTGGCTATTCAATCTTTAATATTAGGATTGGATAGAATGATTTCTTCTTAATTTAGGTGTTGGAATTAATTCGTAGCGTTTTTTAAATGAAAGAATGTTATTTATTTCACATGAGCATTAAAAAATACATTAATGAAAGTACTTCCCATCACTTTCTACTACTTTTGACCATCTTTCGGGCAGTGAATGAATACCGCGTCGGAAGAACTGTTCATCTTTAGATGAAATCCAGGAATCGAACCATTTTGTACAATCTTCGTAAGATGTGAACTTCTGCTCGCACAAGCTATGAGTTATCGTGTCTTTCGCAGTATTCCGACCGTTTTTGCTTCAATGCACGGCTCAAGCAGTTTTAGCAGTTCGTAGTATATGACACCCTTCTGATCCCACCAAATACAGAGCAGGAGCTTTGAGCCATGGATATTGGGCTTTGCCACTGATGTTGATGGTTCGCCGGGCTTAACCCATGACTTTCTGCGCTTTGGATTGTCATAATGGATCCACTTTTCGTCACCGGTAACAATCCGATGCAAAAAACCTTTTCTTTTCTGCCGTTGAAGCAGCAGTTCGCACGTGAGAAAACGTCTCTCAATATCCCTTGGTTTCAATTCATATGGGACCCAATGTCCTTCCTTCTGGATCATGCCCAAACTTTTAAGACGTTTTCCTATTGTTGAGAAGTCAACTTCCAATGACGTAGATAATTCTTTAAGTGTTTGACATGAGTTTCATTGAGCAGTGCCTGCAAATCGTTATCTTCAAATTTTTTCGGCTGACCAGGTCGCTCCTTGTCATCCAAGTCGAAATCACCAGCTTTAAAACGTGCAAACCACTTCCTACACGTTTGCTCAGCCAGAGCATATTCACTATACACATCCACTAAAATACGATGAGCTTCAGCTGCACTTTTGTTCATATTAAAGTAATGAAGCAAAACTCCCCGCAAAAACACTTTATCTGGCACAAATTTTGACATATTCAATGAATTATACAGTATTGTTATTTATGATTTCAAGAAAGGTTATGTACGGCAAATGACGTCCTATGATAGATGTTTACAATGTATACAGAACTATAGGTAACAACGAAATAGTGTACTGCTTGTGCCATCTCTTGTAAAACGCTACGAATTAATTCCAACACCTATATATAACATGGGATCGTAAATCTTCACGTGCAATACGTATACGTGTGTAAAGAATAAAATCAGAAAGAAAAAAAAAAAAGGAAAAGAGTGAAACGTAATTTTTTGACAGCCTTTGATATTGTCAATAACTCGCAATACCTTTTTTTCCAAGCTCATATTAGCTCCCTTTGATACTACGTTACTTCGTTAAATATCATACTTTGTCAGGAGAATATTTTTGTTACCCTGTGAAACGATCGTTACTTGACAAGAAAAAAGAAAAAAAGAGAGAGAAAAAGAAAAAGATTGGTATGGTGAATCGACGAGTATTTTACGGGAGCGTCGGTCGATTAGCCAAATGGATGCTTTCAGCATCAGATGAGAACTCGACTCTTTAATTCTCCGAGAACTATACGGAACTATGTATTTAAACTGATTTTGAACTCTTGGAGCCGGTGCGCGGTTTTCCGTGCCGGATCTTCCGAGTGTGCCTATCATCTAACGAACATAGTGTTAAATGTTTAAGTATTGATACTACAAAAAACAAATGTATCATCAACAGGAATCCGCCATGGATCTCTCCCCAAATTCGAGAAGAGATCGTAGACCAACACGTCGTCAAGACAACTCCAGTCATTACATAGTACCCGCCAGATACGGCAACAATTTAAATGTCAGTGATTCTGGGCCGAGTACAAATTCGAGGTATGATGCCGCGGAATGAATCCCGACAGGCGGGCAAGCGACCATGGAGGGTCACTCTCACGCCCAAAGATAAAATATACGCGATTAATAGAGTTCACAATGGTGAATCGAAAGCTGCAGTGGCATGCGACATCGGCGTACCGGAGTCCACGCTTAGAGGATGATATAAGGCGAAAGATATGGTATTGTCGCAAGCTAATAATGTAAAAACTTCAGTAGCGACACTGCCGGTCCGGCTCACAAGAGGATAAAATACGAAAACAGTTCTGCCGGCACCACGACTGCGAGAAAAAATTATTCTGACACCTTGCCACCAGGATGCAACGAAATGGAGTATTATGTCAAATTATTGGAGTGGTTGCACCATTATAGTTCGCCTATAAATACAATGAAAGAAGTGGGTTACATACAACGTATTTTGGCATATCTATAAGATTGGATTCAGAAGTCAAAAAAGGAACTCCTTCAAAAAACGAACGGTATGAGCTAGCTGTAACAATTATATATCTAATACATATTTGTAAATAAATGTATATATATATATATATATATATATATATATATATATAAAAAATAATAACAAAAA
>NW_011627005.1:974358-984415 GCF_000204515.1 Acromyrmex echinatior | reverse complement strand
CTTTGCGGGATGGGGAGGTGTCCATGTATATATTAAATGTGTGTGAAATGTGTGTGTGTGTGTGTGTGTGTTGTGTGTACGCAATATATATATATATATATATATATATATATATATATGTCGTGTTAAATGAGCTGGATGTGTATGTGTGTTACATGGCTACGTGTAATATAATGTATATGTACATTCAATTAATAATTATTATTAATAACAACAATAATTAATACGAATAGAAAATCATGTTTCACGTTGTATGACTTAGTTCGCTGAACATTAATTTTTCAGTAAGTAGTAAAGTCGTTCAACGATATTCTCGATTGTTCAACATGCATATTCGTCGGTCAAGCAAGGCCTTTTTTTATTACCACGACTTGCTCAGCTTCCATGAGAAGAAGAAATTTTATCATAGAAGAGCTTTTAGGATCTTTCGATTTTTAAGTTAATGATTGTTGTTTGATCCATCGGAGCTGCTGATGATAATACACGAAACTGTGACCTTTCCACTAAATGTAGTTTCACTTGTTAAAGATTACGTTAACAGAGTCATGCCTCGCAATTAGCGAACCGACATACAATATTCGCTTGTGTTCATCTTATTTATGCGAATTCAATCCAAGATGACAACCATTTCGTCTTGGCGACCTGCTCTTTGGAGGTGAAGCGGATTCAGGGGGAGCGACATTCTGCGCCATGGTTTGCGCGCTGCTCTTCGTAACTCCACCGAAGACAGAGCTCTTCTAGCTCTTCTGAAATTTGATAAATCGAAAGAATTAGCACAAATACGTTACGTTACATTATAATCGCAATTACTAGAATATTACGATAAAGATAAAAAATTCTTATACCAAGATGTATAAATATTAAGAAACATAAAAAATTGAAGAACTGAGAATAAGCCAATCGCAAATAATATATCCGTTCTTTTTTGCATATAATCTTATTTTTTTGAAATCTTTTTCAATAATTGATAAATTTATAATCAGACAGAGACTAAAAACTTCTCTCTCTTCATATTTACACATTGTTTACATGAATTTTCTCTGAAATTGGTTTACTGATTGGTTTTTTATACTAACTTGATCTGTTCGGTGGCACGGAAGTAGACATCATCGGGTGCGTCCATCCACGACATGACTTGCTTACGTGCGTTACTTCTGGACAACGGCGGACCGTGAGGCAACGGATGAGAGGCTCTGCCGTTAAGAGGCGGCGCGAGAGGAAGAACTGCGGGCGCGGGATGTTCCAGCGTATGCTTCGGATGCAGTTGCTGCGGATGATGAGCTCTTTTTGCAGACGGTGCACCAGAAGGAAGTCCGGTGTTCAGAGCGATACCTAAAAACGAGTGAACGAAGACTCGGGACAATTTTAAAGAATCTTTGAGTACAATCATATTTTTTTTTACAATGTGTTAACGATCAGCTTGATATCGTGATATCACGATATCGCTTGATATCAAAAATATGATTTCTTATTTATTTAACATGCGTTAGTGTACAATTGTAAAAATCCTATTTATCAATTAATAATTGTTACTGGTTTACGATCCTTTCCTTACTAATAATTCTACGTAAAGAGAGAGATATACAAATCATTTTATTACTCACAGTCTTTTACTACTTATAACAATTTGATAAAATATTTTATAAATATAAAAAAAACATTTTGTCTATAGTATTTATATTCCCTATTCAGTAATTGATTTTTATTATTAATCACCAATAAAATAGTGCGAATTAAAATAATGAAACTTACCATCTGAACCGTTAATTTCATCGAATGATCTTGGGCGTTTCAAGATATTCTGTTGGGTCGACATGACAGGCTGGGGCTGGGGTGGCGTCAATGTGAGCCTGTCCACTTCAGGTTTATTTGGTACCCTCTCGTACAAAAGACTGCCGTCTACAATATTATACTTTATGTTACCAAAAATAATGTGTATCACGCATACATATACATGTATATGAAGATAATTAATTGAATTGTTTGTATCTCTATCAGTGATGCAAATACTTTTTTTAGTGTAATTTTTTTCCATATTATATAAAATTATTTTACATAATATGAGAAATAAAAATATTTATATTTATGTTCCCATTGTATATGTATCACGTTATATAATATCGTACCTTGATATTTTTATGAACAGAATAATGAGATGAATCAATTGGTGGAAAGAAAACACATAGTTGCTTATTTAAAAAATTATTCATTTTGCATACATATTTTTTTAAAGAAATTATGTGTTTTCTTTCCACCAATTGATTCATCTCATTATTTTATTCATAAAAGTATTAAACGATTATCAAAAAATTAATAATTTTTAGAGTTATTTAACATTTTATGTCAGAATAAAATATAAAAGTATTGGTTTCTTGATACCATTACTTTAATGCTTTTATATGCAGAATAATTAGAATATATATATATCATATTGTAATGTGTAAAAAAAATTATACAATTCCATAAAAAAAAGTGGAGATGACTTTGAAGCCTAAAAAAATATGATCTTGAGAAAAATTTCTTGCTCATCATAATATGCTCCTTCGAATCGACTAACTTTCTTCTTTCGTATTTTCTCGTATTAAAAACAATAAAGATATTTAAATGATCAAATTAGAGAAAACAGCCTGTATTATTGTGAATGTATGTAACTAATCAAATGTGAATGTATGTAAAATAATCAAGCGCGCGCATGTTGGTTAATTAATGATAAAGTAATATTTCCAATATAATAGACAATTGTCACTTTTCTTAATAATTTTATAAATATTTCATTTATTACTTATCGAAAAATGTTGAGATTACCATCTCGAAAAGTCTTACTTTATCTGATTTCTAATTTTTTATGATACATAAAAAATAATTCAAATTTGCCGCTGGTTCAGTGCTCCCAAAAAAGTGAGAATAAAGTTGAGTTGTATATTCAAAATAATGAAAGAAAAGTGAATTTTTTTTAAACACTGAGCAGCAAGCTTAATAGTTTGTTTTAGATTTGATTAAAATTATATAGAATGATATCTAAGGATTAGCACTTTATTATTTTGAATATATTAGGTGTTGGAATTAATTCGTAGCGTTTTACAAGTGATGGGAAGTACTTTCATTAATGTATTTTTTAATGCTCATGTGAAATAAATAACATTCTTTCATTAAAAACGCTACGAATTAATTCCAACACCTAATATTATTCTGTGACGGTGATACTTTTATTATTTAATATTCCATTAAATTAAAGGCACTTTTGAATTTTAAAAATAAATATCGTTAAGAATACACGTTTCAACACGTTCGGCAGAGAAGAGAAGAAACAAAGTTCTACTAACAATAGCATCTAAATTCAGAAACTGAAGAATAAAACAAGTATCTGGACAACTTAGGAATAAAACAAGTATCTGGAAAGTTATTTATTATTATTAAAATTAGTTAGTTATTATTTTCAAATTAAATATATCATTTTTTAATATATCTAATTTATTAGGATTTTCTATAAATTTATTTAAGTCTTTCATAACCAATAAATTTAGAACATATTTAAAACTTTACAATATAATTTTTCCTTAATATTGGATTGGAGGAAAAGTTCTGCGGTATTTTGTTAGCTCAAAATTATATATACAATATCTTCGTTAAAACAAAATTTAAATTAAAAATAAATGATTTTAAAGCTTGAAATCTCTACTTTTGAATGATGACTATATTTTTTGAATTTATATGAGTTTTGTAATTTTTATATATAGAAAACTACGAGATGAAAAAAAGGAAAATTTTTTTCTCACTTTATAGGTCTGCCAAAAAAAATTTGCGAAAATTTTCGATTATCTATATCATGAAAGTTTGGAGTTTTCCTTACAAAATCATTTTTTAAAAATGTTTCTACGATTTTTTGTTTTTGAGTTATTCGCGAATTAAATAAAAAAAAGCATTCTGACTTTGATCTCTCTTACTCATAATTCCATTAAAAATCATCACACTGGAATTAAAAAAACAGATTCTTAAAAACGTTGCTCTATTGAGTAGTATTATATAATTACTAATTAAAAAAAATAGAATATATAAATTTAAGCTAAAAGTATAAGTACTGTCCTTACATATTATTAGATAGAGCAAAGTTTCAACTTTAAGAATCTGTTTTATTAATTACGGTACGATGATTTTTAATGAAATTATGAGTAATCAAAATCAGAATGCTCTTTTATTTAATCCGCGTGTAACTTGGTAACAAAAAGTCGTAAGAACATTTTTTAAAAACGAGCTTTTAAAAAAAACTTTAAGCTTTCACGTTAGATAATCGAAAATTTCGCAACAAATATATTCTGTATATAATTTGAGCTGAACAAAATTCCACAGAATTTTTTCTCCAATCCAATAATTTTTTTTTTTTTTTTTTTTTTATAATATTGTAATAAGTTTTACGCATTTGTACAAGTAATATCACATTTTCTAATAAGTTTTTCAAACTTTATCAGTAACTGTAAATTATAATGAAATGCTTAAATGAAAATCGTCCTTAAATAATCAATAATGAAGTAAAAGAATCTCGTCATCATATATGGCAGAAGATTCAAATTATTCAAATCTATTCATAGAAAAAGAACGAAAACATGCAGCAACAATTTAAAAAAATGCATAACTTATTAGACAGAAATTATAGCAAACACAGAAATAGTACAATTTTATTGGAAAAAAGTGAGAATAGTGAATTTTTAATGAAAAAAATAAGCAAAAATGAGTCTTCTCCAAAATAGTGAATAAAGTGAGAATAGTGATAGCAGCAAGCCTAAATAATTGCTTTTTATATACCGGGTGCCTTAGGCGGACGTGGAAATGAGACTCGTTCGGGCTGTTTGCGTTGTGCTGGGGCAGTTAGTGTCAACCAGTCCCAATCACCAGGCTGCCGAGGTGCTGGATGATCCCCTAGGCGCGAGGCGATGTCGATCACTTGAGGACGCGGCCGAGGTCGTACGGTGCGTGCAAGGATACATATTTCCGTAGGTGTTTTAGATGCCAGCTGGGCGCATAGGTGCCGCAACGGCGCGGCATTCACCGGCTGATGGGGCGCTCGCGCGGCGTGACGTGTGCGCAATTGTGCGGCGCACAGACGTCGCGCAGCGCGCGCTAGCAAGGAGGTGCGCAGGTAGAACGCGGACCGGGTCTTCATGACCGGCCGCGGCGATCCGCCGCCGCCGCCGCCGCCGCTTCCGGCGGTGCCGCGCAGATCCACTCCATGCGCGCTCGCGTAGTGACGGCTCAAGTGAGCTTTCAGTTTGAACTCCTTGCCACAGGAGGGAATGCTACATCGATGCGGCCTGTGCGCGCCGCCCATCCCCTTGCTCTCTTCGTCCGAACCGGCGCCGGCGCGTTTCCTGTCAAGATCGACGTCGTCTATGCGCGACGGCACCTGTTTGTGGCAAAAAGAAAAAAAAACAGCATGAGATGTAAAAGTTTGTCAGTACCGCAGTAAATTTGTGTCGTTATTAGATCTTGAATCTACACATACCTTGAGTCCTCCATACTTCTTCCAATATGTCCAACAAGCTTGACAGAGACGATATTGCATTTGCGTCGGTCCCCAGGTGAACCACTGTGGACTCTGAAGGGCCTGACAACTCTCGCAAGGTCTCCCACCCACTCCAACCATAAGTATTCCGGAATTATCACCCACCATGCTGCCATTACTGTTACCGTTCAAAACACTGATTGGCTTTCCATTACTGTTGCTATTACTATTACCCAGAGGTACAATCGTAGCGGTGGAAGGAGCGGTTGTCGATGTAGGGGTTTTGTTATAATTCGGTATGTAAACTTGCTTCAGCTTACTCTCCGCTTCTACAGCTTTCACTCTTTTCTGTTGAACGTACCGATCCGTCGTTTTCCACATGTAATAATACTCAATTACGTTCTTCAACGTTTTCCATGGTAACTGGAAGACATAAAAAATATTCATAAATAGAACAGTGTTCTTAGGGCACATAACTATACACAAACTATTGATTAACTATTGGGTCGTTCATTGTAAATAAGAAGAATTTTGACATTCATGTGCGCGGTTACATACATTACCAAGGATTTTTATAAACGACACAACACTCAGCCGATACTTTATGTATTCTTGCCCTTATTTAAGGTATGCTTACAAAGTCCGCTCGTATGTCCGCAAAGTCCTTTCCATATTTTTCGAGCGCTTCTTCGAACAGATTCGCCTCGGATGCGCTCCATTCCTCCATCTCATCTCGACACAATACGGGACCCGTACTAGGTACTAGAGACGCTAAGGCATTCGATAAATCGTAGTCATGCAGGTGCAATGTGTCCATCGCGTGAAACTGTAATGTAATTAAAATTTAATGAAATGACAATACTCTCTCTAAAAATATCAATTTAATTATTTATATTTGTCTGTCTACAATGCACCGAACATTTCTCACCAGAGTAATGTCTCTAGATGCAGCAGCTGCGGACATGTGCAAGGAGGGCTGCTTAATGGAGGATGAACAGTCTAAGGCTCTCGCGAAGGTGCCTACTGATCTGCTAACGACGAGGAATTGATCAATCTGACGATCTGTCAAATTGTGTTTCGGAGTCCAAACTAAAGTCTCCAAGTCTTGTAATCTGCGAGTATCCGCTTCTCTTTCTGACATTGTCAATACCGCCGGTATTTCTGTTGCTTGATATCTATTACCTACTCTAATTTCGCCTACAACGTAACAGATATAATTTAATTTCAATTTGTTATATATACTCTTACCTTTATCAGCAAGCAAAGTACGCTGAGCAGGATCAAATACTAAACAATAAAAAAATGAATCCTCTTTATTTAGATAGCTCGTCAAGGATTCCGTTTCATTTAATAACGTAACACAGCATTTGCCTCTGATGTGCGTAGCCGGCATAGTCTCCACTTGTCGCGATAAAAACAGCTCTCTGTGTTTCATTTGGTGACGTTGCTTAGAACTTAATTCTGTTACTCCTCCAGGAACACCTTCTTCCATCCCTATACATGATAAAAAAAAGCGAAATAATATTTGTGCCATTATCGAGATAAAATATCATTTCGTAAAAAACAATATGTTTGAATTACAAAAGAAATTTACCAACATTGAAGAAGTTAAGAAGCTGAATAATCATATATATGTATAGAACAAAATAATACGTTTAATTTTCTAAGCAAATTATGAATCGTTACATTTTTACTTTTTATTAATATGTATATTGATTAAAAGTAGTCATATCACTATAAAAAAATCATCATTTTTTTAAAGGGCATGCAGAAGAAAAGTATGCAATAACTATCTATTGTATCCAATAAACGTAAAAGCTAAATACGCGAGAGAAAACGGAATGTTAAAATTCTCATACTTGAACATCCATGAAGCTATTTTTACTTTCCATTATCATTTTTGTCGCTTGTGCTTTTAACTAATTGTCTTAATAATTTCTATAATGAAATTCGATATATTGATTTGGTATCGAGTGGAAGTTGGTTTATGCGACGTCTTGCAGCTTTCGATTAACCCAAGACTAACGTGTTCTGAGTAGCATTATCTTTTTAATTAATCTCTTACTCATCTATTTCGCAGGAAGTTAAAGTAATGAAGTAAAATGAAATGCAAGGACACGGCAGAATCAATGAAAACTCGAGCACAGTATTGAAATAAAAAAAAAAAGAAAAAAAAAGAAAAAGAAACATCAGCCAAAATGGGTAACATAAAGGCAAACGAAGAATAATTGCAAGGCAAAAATAATAATCTGCAACGAAAAGGAGATTAACTGTCGATAAAAAATTATATCGTTTAGAGAAGCCTCAGATTACTAAAGTGTCATCGCAGTATAATGCGGCGGGATTCATTTTTAATGTATATGTGAATGACAATGAGAATGCATCATGGCGACAAATAGACTCTAATGAACTGACGATATAAACCGGGAAAATCGAGAATATTTAAAGTTGCTAATAGATAAAATCAAGAAGGCGAAATAAGATGTTCACGAGGGAAAAGTAAAGAATCTGCTGTTCTAAATATAAGATGGGTGTATTAAATGCGAAAATATATCAATATATCAATAATACTAGGTGAGATATTTATATGAATGATTGCGAATGCATGCAAATGAATGATTTGTACGGGCACTTTGATAAAAGTCACCGAACTCCTTGTAAATTAACTAAAAGAAAGGAGCCCGGTTATGCCCAATTTATTGTCTCTTTGGCCTTACAGTGAAATTTGTCTTCACTCGCGACATACACCAAGATTACAAAGAATTTTAGTAAATCCCGCCGCTAAATCAGTAGCCTTGTATCGTCACTGGCTTCTATATAAGATTAATGAGATAATCAAAAGATGCAAGTTGTATGCCGTTTATCGACGAATCTACTAAACGCTTTGGAATTACGAAAACACTTAGTTTCAATTTTGTGAATAATATGTCAAAATGATGAAGCTTCTATAATTCAATGTATATATTGCTGTGACTATTTTAAATAATTATTTATTTTAATGTTAATTTTTTTATAGAACTGTAAATGTTCTACTATCAATAAAGTATTAAAAATATTTGTACTCAAAATTGGCTGTTTAACATTCACAAGGATGACAAAAATATAATAAAATCCCAAGTCAACAACTATAGTAGTATTCAGCGAAAAGTGCATAAAAATCGAATTTCGTGTACAAATGTTTGTACACTCCTTAAAATAATTATGTGTGCAGTCGCTATTTCGCAAATACAAAGCTCGATTAGATTCGTCGGTAATGGTCATCTTTTGATCAACTACTCTCACTCACCATGGGGCTCTTGGGCCTCTGATAATGGGGCCTTCAGCCAGCCCCCTTTCCCGCCCCCTTTGATCATCACTTTGGGCCCGATACCATCTTTATTAGTCATTTCCTTAGTAGTGTCGGGATTCTCGAGTTTCTGATTCTGTGTACTCGCAGGGGATTCTGACCTCTGCTGCTCCGCGCTTGCCACTGGAATTTTCATTACAAGAAACCCACTCTACGTATCTCTCTTTTTCTAATTTTGTACACAATAACGCAGGAAGATACACGTACAACTGTGCTAAGCGCAATACCATCTTAGAGCCCTTACGAAACTCTACCGAGTCGTCCACCTCTTACGTTCCTTACGCTTTTATATCATATCGATTCGCACACCAGCCGACACGTCGTCCGGTTCATCAAGTACAATCGTGATTGCGCAATTGCGTTACGTGGGATTCGCGATCATGATTATCTCGGCCAATTCCGTCCGCGTTTCTATTTACCATTCATAGCTCCATGTCGTATTTTCATTCGTGCGACGTACGAGATCAATACCTCCGCCACGTTGACCGTTCCTCCGCGGGATCAAAATACCACCTCCGGCGTTGAACCCTCATTTCGAGTTTCATAGACGTGTACGTAAAACGACGTAGTAGATATCGCATAATTACCGCCGGTGTATTTTTGCGTCGTCCAAGTCGGCGTTTTCTCGGCGAGCGCGTTCGGGAAATGCGCGCGGAACAAAAGGTGGCGATCGACCGGCCATCATAAACAGAATAAAAATTCATTACGATCGACCGGACTTTCGCCATCGTCTAATTACGTCGTTCATCTATCTAACGCGATCCGTACACGAATGTTCCGCCGCCCGGCACAGGCTGAAACCGATTTCTCTATAAAGCCCTTTTCCTTCGACGAACTCCCGTTCGTCCCTTCGTTCCCCGCTTACAGTCACACGCGGACACACCCGGGTGCGATAGCGCTCGTGGTGCGTGTGTATCGACTTCCGCGAAAGACAAAGGAGAAAACGTATATTTTTTTTTTTACGTGAAAATTCGAGGTACCTCGGAGGAGCAAGAGAGAGAGAGAGAGAGAGAGAGAGAGAGAGAGAAAATGCAAGAGAATAACGAAAAGGGAAGAGAACCCAATTCGGAGCAAATACCGCTGGACGAACGCATATACGTGGATGACGATGCCGTTACACACACACATACACACACACACACATATATATATACATATATAAACATTTTTATATATATGTATATACACATACACACACACACACATATATATAT